>JBAMCP010000346.1:0-59459 GCA_037075105.1 Lissocephala sabroskyi | reverse complement strand
AAAAGTAAAACTGAAATTAATAAAAGAAGCAAAACTCCGCACTCTCCACTCACCAAGTCCCCGAGAGAGCAATGAACTCCACTGAGCAGATTCGGTCCGAAATACCGAAACCTGTTGGTGGCAAAGAGTTTTTGCCTTCACTTCCGCCCTTAGACGGGCCATTGAGGAGTGTACCAGGGCAATTTGAGGAGATTACAAGTCAGGCGGCGCCCAAGGCGAGCCTGGCCAGCAGTTGGAAGGACTTAATCAATAGCCGGCCTAATTGGGGGGCTGCTGGTCATTCAACTGCAATCAACTGGGCCACCAGGAACGCGGCCGCCCTCATTCATTTTTTGGGGGATTTAAAATTTATAAATCGGCTGGAAAAGGATGGGGAAATTTAGGGAAAAGGCAACCGCAAACCGGCAACGATTAAGCACCGCAAATCACAAGCAGAGCAGCAAAGAGAAAAGGACCCGAAATGTTGCACCAAAAGTCAGATGACAAATGTTCGCACTCAGAGATTCGGTAAACCAGGACCAGCATCACCAGCAGGAGCCGCAACCGCAGGACGAGAGGAGGTGGAAATTCTCGCCAAACATAAAGTGTTGAATGCTGGCGGAAATCACTTGAAACCGAGAATAAATCAAAGAAAACAATAAAAGGAGCACCGAAGGATGCCCGCCGCCAGCAGGCCCCCCTCCACCCGCAACTGTGCAGACCAAGAATCGAAAAATAAATGTTGATATAAAAACCGAAACGAAAATACGAAAAAAAAAAAATGAAATGAAAAGGGGAAAATGGCGAACGGAACTTCCGCCAACACAAATTTATTTGCTCAGAGTGCAAATGGCGTAGGGGCGGGCGGCCAGACGGACGGACCGACGGACAGACGGGCAACAGTTAAAAGCGTAACCGAAAAAAGCGCCAAAGTAAAGCAAAAGAAGCCAGCCGAGCAAATCAAACGAATGACAAACAAACAAAAGTCCTGCCACCACCGCCGGCCAATGTGCAACTTTTGTTTTCCACCAAATGGCGAGAAATGTGCAACGCAGCGGGCAGCAAACCGAGTTGCCGGGTCACCGCCATTTGATTTATGGTTGGGCCTCTCGTCTGCCTTGAACTTGTATGTCTGCTGGTTGTCTGATGGGCCATTCACCCAAATTCCAGCCCATCGTCTAATCCGTTGGCTGGTCGGGGCGGGGCGGCCATTTAAAGGATTATAATTTCGTATTGGCAAACTAAAAATCCTCAATGGTGCAGCTTTCAACTCGGCGTGTTTAACGCTCTTTGCAACTTTTCAGACAGCAACCGCCCACCCCGGAAGCCGGGCCGCTGGCGACGGCCAAGTTTTTATTTCGCTTGCGGCATTTGAATTCAAATGTGCGCTTAAATCGGCTTAGTTATGCGGGGCCACAGCGGCTTTTATGTTCTCTCCCGGCTTAAAATTAATGCAGCACATTCACCCTAAAGCCCCCAAAAGGGCGGACTCGAAAAAAATAAAACAATAACACCGAAAGGTGCCCAACGCCGTTCTCTTCTAGCCAACTGCGGACTCCGTCTGCCTTGGGCTTTGATTTATAGTCGCGGTGCCCGAATGGCCGGCTGATGATTGAATTAAATTGATTTGGCCCAAAAGCAGACGTTGCGAGATGTGTCGACAGGGGCCATCAATTTCGGCCCGACTAATCTAATCGCCGGTCAGTCCGTTGGCTGGTTCAGTGTCTCTGGCTCGAACGCCGGTTGTTATCGCTTTCCCAGAAACACTTGACCATCATCTTCGGCTAAGCCGGGCCACTTGCCGTTGACGGTTTTGTTTTGATTTTAATTGGCCGGCTCGCCAAAGGTTACACATGTTCGGCGCCCCGCCCCCGCCTCTCGGGGAGTGTCGCACACTTTTGACTTTTTTATTGTCTGCCAGGTGGGCCGGGGAGTCTGTGACGCCAATGCAGAAATCACAGCCGGCCATAAATTTTTATGGGTGGTTCGACCAAGGCGTTGCCAACGGTAAATTGGCTTCTCGTTTGGCTGGAAGTACAGGGCCGCCTCTTAGGGGGGCGGCAACTGACTTGATTTAGTTTTCAATTGGGCTGAGTGAAGGGGCGCCCGAGAGAAAGTCCGAGACCCAAATTCGAGATTCTAACAACCCGTTGTGGGGCAGAGTCAGTAGAGCCATAAAAAAAATCACAGTGCATTGTAAATAACAAAATCAGTTGGCTGATAAGCCAACGGGCGTAAGGAGCTTCAGTTGTCTCTATTATCGCCCTAAGTTGTCAATTTGAATTATATAAAATTCCTGAGCAGCCGTCGGCAAACGGCTCGAGGGGTCTTATCGAACTTATCGGGGCAATTAATTTAAATATTATAATTATAAATTGAAAACTGAAGAATCAAATCGAGTGTCAGCCGCTTGTCTCCTCAATTATTTACGAATTAATTATAAGAACCCAAAAATAAACGAGCTTCCTCCACCAGCTGACTGACTATCGATTACGATGACGGCTAGCGGTGAAATACCACCGTTATATCTGTGCGAAGACAGGGGAGTATAAATAAAATAAAATGTGATATATATACGTAGTTAAAATAACTGAACAAAAGTGTTTTTTGCCCGCTCGACTCCGCGCGTCCACTTAATCAAAATTCAGACACGAGAACAAACAATTTGGCGATAACACCACAAATTAGCGGTAAGTCAGAAGCCGAACAGGCCAGCCGAAGACGCCAGCCGAACCCGAAGCTCAAGAACCCAAATGCAGGCTGAGACCTGCACTTAGGGGCGATTTATCTGGCCCGCTGATAAGGCGGCGGGGGAGTGAGATAGCAAGACAACGGGACAGCGAGACAGCTGGAGGGTTGGGCGAATTGTCCAAGTGGCATTAGAGCGTCACAATTAAAATAAATAAGTTAGTAATAGAAATTAAACAACAGCCGCCGGAGACGGTCGCGAAAACTCAACGACGGCGGGTTCTCGGCCACATTTTTATTTCGTTTTTGGCCAGAAGCAACCAACGATAAAGCGCGTGTGAAAATGACTAATAGACTGGCCCTGCTTTTGGCCTTGGCCCTAGGCAGTCTCATGGCAGCAGCCGGTGGGTAACCGCTCATCCTAAAACCCGCGACTTTCTTTTTAAAAATTCCCTGCCCCTTGCAGCCAGCCAGGCCCAGAGCTGTCCGGAGCTAGAACCTGGAAGCAATGGGCTCACCCAGACCCAACTCATTGATCAGCTAACCGATAGCTGCCGCTACGATCGCCTGGAATCGCCCACCACAATCACCGCCGAGGGCGCAATGGCCCCCGTGGATGTCTATGCCCGTTTCTATGTCGACGTCCTGCAGAATCTGGACTCGAGTGACCTGCAGTTCAAAATGCAGGGCCTCTTGCAGCTGCGGTATGCGGATGCCCGGCTGGCCTTTGCCAAACTGGCGCCAGAGCGCACCCAGCCGATCATGGGTGAGTCATCGCTGCGTGATTTGCTGTGGGTGCCGCATGTTTTCCTGGCCAACGAGCAGAGCTCCAGTGTGTTGGGGACCACTTCCCAGGATGTATTAACCACGATTTATCCGGACGGCGAGGTGATCATATCCGCCAGGATCCAGGCTACGCTCTTCTGCTGGATGAACTTCCAGAAGTTTCCCTTCGACGAGCAGCAATGCTCCACAATCCTAGAGAGCTGGATGTACAACACCTCGCAGTTGGTTCTACACTGGGAGAAGCCTTTACCCGTGTCCTTTGATCCCCAACTCCAGCTAACGGAATACTATTTACTGGGCTCCTCGTACAACGAGTCGATCAGCGTTTCCGACTCTTTTACGATGACCCATGGCGCCCTGCAAGGCAATTACAGCACCTTGAGCTTCAGCATTATGCTGACCCGCGAGGTGGGCTATTACATAATCGACTACTTTCTGCCCTCGATCATGATCGTGGCCATTTCGTGGGTATCGTTCTGGCTGCAGGCCGACCAGACCCCAGCCCGGACGACGCTCGGCTGCACGACGCTGCTGTCGTTCATCACCCTGTCGCTGTCCCAGGAGAACAATCTGTCCAAGGTGAGCTACATCACCATGTCGGAGGTGTGGTTCCTGGTCTGCACCATCTTCATTTTCGGCAGCCTCGTCGAGTTCGCCTTCGTCAACACGATTTGGCGGCGCAACAACAACATCGAGCTGAAGAAGCGAACCACCAAGTACATTGTGCGGTCGACATTTGTTCCGAAATCGAAAAGAAATCGCTCACGGAACTTCAATCGCAGCCAGAGCAATCTCAGTGGCTGCAGCATGGACAAGAGCTACGGCGGCGGTGGTGGGGCAGGCGGCAACACAGTCATCACCATTGAAACGCCCATCATTATACAGAATGGATTGAGTCGCGAGAACTCAACGATCAGCTTGGCTGATACTGCCACCAACAGCGATAATGGATCGACCGCCCCGCTGGGCGAGGCAAGCGAAGGTGGGGCATCTTCCACGGTGCCGCCGAAGACCTTTGCCTCAATGACACCCAAGGAGGTGTCGCTTTGGATTGATCGCAAAATGCGATTCGTATTTCCCCTCTGCTTCATGGTCTTCAATGCTCTCTTCTGGACGCTGGTCTACTGCCTCTGACGGACGCTGCCCAGCCCACCCATAATCCTTGGGTGCTCCACTCTCTCTTTTGTAGCTCGTAGTCTGGATTTGTTCTGTAATCTATAAATTATATTCTCATGCTCGAATGCCACGCCCAATGCATCGGGCCCATGGCAGTGGCAGTGGCAGTGGCTGGCCGCCTCTCAACACCTCCGACTTAAGCCACACGCACGTACACAGCTGATAAATTTGTGCCTATTAGCGCGGCCCCGACGCGCTCTTCCAATAAAAATAATGCGCCCACTTCAGCAGGCGTGCCACAAGTTGCACCACCGCCACGACGGCAGCAGCTCAGCGCATTTGTATCAATGAAAAAATCGTAAGATCAGCACGCCCCGCTGCCGGTAGTCGAGGCGAACGGAACGGCACTTGGAACGGTGGTTCAATGGTTTTTCTTGTTCTCTCGTTGCCGCTGTTCAATTTTTAATTAATTGCCTATGATGAGTCCGTGGGCATCGCTGTGTGTGGGTGATAAATGAACGGCACATGCAGCACGTAAATTGATTTCAAATTGCCTTATAAATGAACTTCAATTCAACTTGCAATAAACAAAGCCTTAAACAAAATCTTTTTCGCATTTCATTGAGATCCTCGCGCTCGCGTCGTACGATTCTGTCTCTTGGTGGAATTAATTTAAAGTGCTCGTAACTCAATGGTCCCCCAATGTCGATCGTTGCTGGAAAAATTATTATGCAAAGCTAATATCTGGCCATCAATCTTGGGCCAGCCTGGCCCCGTTGCCTGGGCCCTACAGTGGCTGCCAAACTGTGCTTGTTAGGCGGGTTTGGAGTTTTTTGTTGGTCTGGTCAGTCGGCCCCGAGGTGTACATAATGAGATGTAATCTGTCAAAATTAAGTGTATCGAAGGCAAAATATGCGAGCACCAGAAGCAGCCAATCTCGGGCCCGCCTTCTACCCCTTTTGGCTGAGGTATTTCATCATCGTTGGCTTTTGCACTTCGCAATTTTGGACTGCGCTCGATTTTCTGCCTGAGAGAGTTTATTGAACTTTCTAGCCAGTTTTGAGTCCCTCTGGGCGAGGGCCGTTTATGGCAATTGAATGCAACAGGCCCACCATCCGCTGGCGGGCGGGGAAGACCCTTGGAATAAAAAAGTAGGCACCTTCGCCAGGCCGGCAGCGGATGTTCCCATGTCAAAACTAAGCCAGCCCCATGATAGATGCCCGGGTCGAGTTAGCCCAGCTGTTTTTCCAGGCTTTTGGGTGGTTGACTCCCCTTATGTGTGCGTTGTACTTATCGTCGGACCCTCGAAGAAGGTGAGCCCCAGCGAAGTGCCTGCTATCGATTGGATCGAAAACAAGCAGCAGCAGCAGAGAAAAAAAACATTTAATTTGTACTTAAACAGTCTTAATTATGGGTCAACATACAGAGAGTTCATTTACACGGCGTGTGTTTTATTTTCTCCACGTTTATGTTTTTTGTTTGTTTAGTTTAACTTCCGATTTGTGGACTGGCCGGCCACCGGGCGGGCAACTGTGAGAATCATGGAAACTACTCGAGGGCGGTACTTGTGTTTCCCTCGTTTTGTTCGGGGGCCCCCTGCTCCTGAGAATTACAGACATTTTCATTTATTATTATAGGCCGGAGCCAGAGTCGGACCGGTGGTTTCCCCCAGGCCCACGAGACTCCCACACATCGCAATTTTGACTGCAGAAAAAATCAACTTCCAACCGCAAGCAGAAATATTGCATAAATTGAAAGAAACACAACTGAAATGGACCAGCAAAAACGACTATTTAATGCTCTTCAGATAGCAAGAAAGAGTTAAGGATTTAATAATGCAAAACAAGGTTAAAATTTAAATTGCACTTCAAGAGAATTGAAAAGAAAAATTGAGAAGAGACAAGAAAATTGATATCACTTAGTAATAATTTTTCAAGCTTGAATTTTTGTTGTTGAATGTTAAAAATATAATCCTTTAACTCCTTATATATCTCTTAAAAATATCTTAACTAATATACTTAATTTACTCTGTTTGGAAAAGTCAACAAAGAAAAAGTGCCTGGGCGGAAAAGACAAAACATGTAATGCGTTTTAATTTAGTTTCTTCTGGTGTTGCGGGGTTTCTTATTTTTAGCTGTGGGAAAATTCTATTTCAAGCCGGCCCAGGCAGATTGCCTATCTAAACAAGAACAACAGCCGGCAATGGCAACAGCAACAACAACAATACCAGCAGCAGCAACAACAGCAGCAGCGCCTTTGCGGTTTGCCAATTTTGAAGTTGGGTTTGGTCCAGTCACGCTTTGCTGGCTTTTGGTTCAAGAAGTCAAGTACACCTCGTCGCCATTACCAACCACTGTGCCCGGCCTGGGCCAAGCCAGAGTCCGGCCAGGCGGGCCGACCAGCAACAATTAAAATGCTCGGGCTCAAGGCGTGCGAATGGGCGCAAATATTCGCTGGGCTGTCAGTCGGTCTGTCAGTGGCGATCGAGAGAGATTTAATTTGCAGTGAATAAATCAATAAAACCCTTAAAAGCTTTATAACTAAATTATGCATTTGGCAAAAACTAAATGGCCAAGCTAACAAACAATTTCAGGCCCAGCCAGCGCCTTGGCTAATTTGGCCAGGAGCCAGGCATTAACATGAATAAGTAAGCAAAAGCCGAGGTGGCCCCAAAACACAGACGGATTAAGTTGCCCCACGGCCAGCCAGCCAGCCATCCAGCTAACTGGCGGACTGGTGGACTCGGCAAAGGCATAACTAATGAGTTGGTCGCCCGGCTTCGGGGGGCAAGGCATTTACATGCTGCATGCCACAGTCGATTAACAAATTGCAAACAAAACTTGCACAGTAGCCCGTCGAGAGTGGGCGTACATACCAAATTATACTAATAAGTTTGGCTAGAGCAGAGCGGAGGACCCGGGGGCAAGTGGAGTTGCAGCGGAAATGACTGCTGCCGGAGGCTTCAGTCTCCGTCTCGCTGTCCGGCCCGAGGCTGAGATGGTTTAGCAGCCACTTTGCAGAGCAACAGCACAGACACACGCACATCACGTTCAATTAATGGCCTGCACTTGCCGAGGCAATCGGGCCTCTCTGGGTTACCTTGACCCATGATGGCGCCTCGAGATTAGCGCCGTTGTTTCTGCGGCATGCAACACTTGCAAACGAACTACTAACTCCGTTCCGTGGCCGCAGCCGTAGCCGTGGCTGTGGCGCCTCATGTTGCTGGAAGATCCAAATCATTCACTTATAGGCCGGCAGCTAAACCGATTTGCACGTTTTTCCAACGAACCCAACTCGCTGCTTCCCAGCTTCCCAGCTGCCCGTGATGCCGCCCCTCAAGTCATAATTAATGAAAACGGCGCTAGTTTATCCTTCCCCCTAACCCTTGCCGCCTAAACGTTTAGCCATTTATGTTTAGGCCCGGCAGCGGCCATGTGACAGCCATCGAACCGAGCCCAAGTCCGCCTAAGGCCGCCTTTATTAATTAGTATCTGCTTATCGGCCCACTCGACTCCCGGACATTTGTCATAGAACCAACAGATATATGGGGGTGTGCCCGCAACGCTGCGACGTCAACGTACTTCGCCTCGCAGATCTTATCGGGGGCCTGTTTGGGCTCTTCCCTGACGTTATCTGAACATGTGCTCTTGTGCTCTCTGCTCTGTATTCGTGGAGGTGGCCAGATAATTGCGATGTATGGTCGCGGGGTTCATCTGGAATTTATGGGTTAAGTTGGCGGTAAAAGCCAAGCAAACAAGATTCGTCATCTGTTTTTTGCTATTTGCATGGCTTGGGGATTACGAGGGGTTCACAAAACTTTTGCCCAGCAATCATGACTTTTATTTTCGGCGGAAGCGGCTGCCCGAACAATCAAATTAAATCTGTAGGAGATTTTCAGTTTAATTTTAATTAAACACGAAACCGATTGCAAGGATCCGCCAAACACAACACAAAGCTCAGCCACAAGGCATTGCCGCACATCGTGGTCGCCACTGGCAGTTCCCTGGCCCTGACGATAATCAACTGCAACATCAAAGTAATGCGGTTATCGCACCGAACGGCCGGCCAGTGGAAAGTGGCAAGTGGCAAGTGGCAACTACCAACCGCAGCGGTGCATCTGTTTAAATCATTCACACTTGATTGCCCGCATGCAATCACAGGTCCTGTCTGTCGCGGCGTAGCCTATTAATTTCAAAACAAAGCAACACAGCCGCCCCCATTTCCCCCCCTCCACAGGCAAAGTCTTTAAAGGAAGAACGAGTCAGTGGGTTGGTGGTGAATGATCTGCAGTTCCCAGGTTAGCAGTTGCCAGAATCCATTGGCCTCGTGTAATTTTGGTACTTTTACTTTGGCCCAGAACAGGACAGAAGTGCAGCCGGAGGGGGCAGCGAGTCAGGAGTTAGCCAAACTTTTCCATTGCATGCAACGGCGACTTTGGCCATTAGTTTCACTAAAGAAATTAAATATCAGCAGCAGGAACGGCCCAACTTCTCGGCCCCTCCCCGCCGAGTCCGCTTCCACAAAGACAACCAGGCTGCGAAACAAAGTTAACTACCAAAAAGCAACTTCGTCCAACACGAAAAAAATTAGTTAAAAGATAAACATGGCACGCCAGCAGCAAACCGGCAGACAAAGCAAAAAAATTGCTCCAAACAGCCAAAAAAAAGCGAAAAAAATCGGAAAAGGAGTCGTCGGCGTTGCCTTGGCCCTCTGCGATAAACGTGCTGTTCTCTGCTTTGGGCTTTGTCTTGATTATGTGGGTAAAAGCGGCAGCAGCAACATCGGCAGCCGTAACAACATCCAGGCGGGCGTATCGCGCCGACGGCCGGACGGCCCGGGAATAAGATACTCGCAGCCGGCAGCAGATGAAGACTCACAGCTTTCCGGCTGCACAATGCCGCAAAAAATAATTGCTTAAAGCGCATTTTTAATACGCAATCACACACGCAGCCAGAGAATCGCAGTAGCAAAACTCCAGCCAGAAAAGAACTGGAAGCCCGAAATGTTGCCGGCTAATTAAATGCAAACACGTGCTATCATAATTCACATTTAGAGGCGGAGGAGAGCGGAAATATTTGTAGTCTAAGATACGCACAAAGACCTCTGGCATAGTTCATCATAAATAAATTTTGAGCTCACTTAAAAGTCGACTAAATGGCAGCAACACAAAAATGTTGCCGCCGCCGCCGCCGCTGACAACAACAACGCCGGCAACTTTGAGAGCACAATTTTTGTCGTGTTGCCGTTTTAATTAAATTCATAAATCAGTGGACGGGCCTTACGACGAAGCGGGCCAAAGTAGACGAGACCAGACGACAAAAGCTGAGCGAGCAGCTGAAAATTGGAGGACACACGAAGAAGATGAAATCGTGTCTGCCCCAACCACACGTCCCGCCAAGAAGACCAACGGAGCTGCTTTTGTTTATCTTCAAATTACGTTAACCTTGCACAAAAGCGAAAAGAAAAATGCACTACCTAAGTGCAAGTTATGCAGAGAGAGGCGAAAAAAACGAGTCCACAAGGAAAACAAAGGGACTGTCACAGAAGAAAGCGAAATTAAAGGGCAAGTGGAGGATCGTATACTCTTTTCGATTATCTGATTGAGATAAGGCCAAGTAATTAAGTTGAGACTTTCAGGGTTACAAGATGTGGGCAAGGCGATTCAGGAGAAAGGGAAATTCAGTCAATTCAGAGATTTGGAGCGGAGAGAAATAATTCTTAAATAACTTTAAGGGAAAATATAGAATCCCTAGAAAGGTAAGAACTCCACCTCAACCACCTTACAGGTTCGTTGGGTAAACGGAGAGTAGAATGATTAAGATTGTGAAGAACTGGGAGACACTTCATGAAATTTTTCGGGCCCTTCGCCCTCCGGCTAGGCAACCGTCCCGGGCCACTTGATAAGACGGAGACGAGTCTCCGGCCAAAGGAAACCGTTGAAATGCGAGAATGTCGCGTCTGCCTTGCTCATAATTTGTCTTAATTGAATGGGAATGGAAATGGGCAATTGCGGCAGCCGGGCCGGGCCACCGACCGACCGACTGTCAGGCTTCAAGACGAATGTCAATAGCAGGAAAATATTTGCTTTTCATTGTTCCACGGAAAATGCAAACGTTGGCGGACCGCCGGCCGCTCGGTTCGGTTGGGTCTTCAACTTTTCACTTCATAATGGAAAGTTGCGAAAATATTTTGATTAGTTTGTGTCTGGGCCCAGACGCTGCCGGCCGGCGCCCCCAACCTTCGAGCGACCCAAAGCTTTGAGCTAAAATAATTAGTCTGCTGAGCATTGTTTGTTTGCACTTGGGTAAAACTTTTGTCTATGAACGAGCAGTTTTCGTGGCGGACTGCCTGCCTGCCTGGATGTTTGCTTTGGATTTCAGTCAATTATTTACTTTTGGGTCTCCGTGCCGAGCCCGGCAAGTGTTGCAAATTGAGCCACTTTAAGCACCGATAAGGATGTGAGTCGAGATGAAATTTAATCTCTCCACCTTCGAGCTTAATTTGTCAACCGCCGCCCCTCCCCAGCGCCATGAATCAGTAGGAGTTCCCTGGTTTTTTCTTTCCTGCCAACGCTCCGAAGTTTTCGAAACAGGCTCACCACAAAACGACTCCATGGAGACGCATTACACGTGCAAGGAGCTGGAAACACAGGAGTCCTCGGCTAATGGCAACAGTTGTCAGCAGCGTCACGTAAATGCCAACTAAGCAAGGCAACAAACCCCAACGCAGTGGAAATATAAATAAATAAAGGCAAGATTAAAAATAAAGAAAAAACAAAATTAAGCACTCACCAACGGAATTCTGTGATGGAAATTTTCCACGTGCTCCAAATTTCTCACGTCCCGAGTGTGAGAAGCCGCACTTCGTTTAAAAGGCGGCAGAGGATGGATGGATGCCACCTGGAATCTCTGACTTTGCGGGCTTTGTCTGATTTCTGTGGCAGCTTCTGCAATTTCTTTGCACGTCTCTGCATTGAAATCTGGATTTCAATTCAGCCGGAAGTCGAGTGGCGTCTGCTTAGCCAGCATCCTCAGTGGGGCCCTCATTTTCGCCTCACTAAAACGGAAGTGGGAATTCGGTCGCTCGGTCGCTCGGGCTGGCTGGCATGTGTGAATCTCTCAATTGCACTAACTGAAAGTGTAATGAAGCAGCAGAAGCCAAGTGTTTTGTGGTGGCTGGATAAGCGCAAATGCTGCAAGTGCCGGCCCAGTTGGCTCACAGGCCGGGGCTTGGGGGAAGCTCAATTTGGCCGGGTCGACTGTGAAAATGGCACAGAAGCAAACAAAAAAGGCCAAACAAGTAAAGCAGGCCAAAAGCCAGACCATAATTGATGGCAAACTGTAACGGAAAACAAAGCTTGGAAATTAATCATACGACCCCTGGGCCATTTGGGTAATGAAGTGCTGCCGCCAACCAGAGGACTTTAAATTCACAAGCTGTTTAAACGGCCCAGCTCAATTCACTTTCCGACAGCCAGCAAACGGCAGTTCAAATGCTTCCTTCACTTGTCTCAAAAGTTCACGTCAAGTAGGCCCCTCGTCTCTTTGATGAACTTAGCCGTCCAGCGCATGTGAGTCCCTCAAAGGTTTTCCGCCTTTTCAGCGTTTGTCTTGCACTCACTTTCCACGCTGTCTGCTCGAAAAACTTTTTCAATAAGCAACAATTTCGCTGAGTGACCAAAACTTCCACCGAAGAGGGCGGCCGGGCAGCCAAATGGGCGGGGTAATAGAAATACCCATTTAATTGAACACGATCAATTTCCGGGCCGATGGGACTGTCTATGACTGGCAGTCCATAAAATAAAAAGTAGCAAAAGGTGCGCCACCGCCATTCAGCCATCAATCAAAGCGAAGCGTTAAAATATACAACGTCGCCCTGCGCGGCGGCCTGAGTGACATCGCGGGCCTCAAGGAACTTTGTTCGGGGCCATCAAATTTTTGTTTATGGCAAATATGTCAAACGTGAGACGTTCAACGACGCCAATCAGTTTATCAATCACGCCCGGCACCAGCCACCTTGCCGTAAAGCTCTGCTAATGGCAATTGATTTCAATTCACTTTATACGCTTTCTGCTCCTTGCCAGATTGCAATCTTAACAATAAAAACCGGCCCTGGGCCCCGGCGCATCCCAAGTGGCAGCTACTGCAATTTCGCTGGCCCGGCCTCGGCCCGGTTGATATGGAGCCCCCCGCAGGCGCTTTATTAATGAGTGGCAGCATGCAAAGAGCCCAGCCGAGCAGGACGGTCAGACAGACAACAACCCAGAGCGAGGCTCTCATGTGAATTGCCGAGTCTCCTTACGTAGCACGGAAGCTGGGAAGCAGGGACCTCGTCTCTATCGCCCTCTGTCTGTGTCTAATGACTGTTATTACATTTATCGTCTGGCTATTACAATAAAACAAGTAAGAATTTAGTAATTATCCAATTTAAAAGTTACAACAAATCAGCGTGGCCAACGTGTCCGGCTTACCGTCATCCAGTTTATTGCTTTCGGCCATCGTTGGTTTTTTTTTTCGTTTTCGTTGTCAGCTTGCATGACAACAATTGGGTCACTCGGTGCGATGCCAGCCTGTGCAAAGAGCATATCAAATGCCACTCCCGACACCCAAAAACAAAAACAAAATATATCCAATTCAAACAAACAGCGCGGCCCCCAAGTGAAGCACAGCGAGGGACATGCGGATTTGCACTCAACCGTCCGGGCGATTGCACCCCGACAGCATTTTAATTTCACTCGCCGCATGGCAAAAACCGAGTGCGGGACTTCCTTTGAGCGGTAGGATGAGGGAGCACAGGATTTGTCCCTAGAAAGAAAATCATGAAAGGAATTTGGGGCACTTTTTGATTCTTCATCGATAGCTTATTTAATCTTTAAAAGGAGCATAGATAAGATTCCGTTTTAAGTTCCTCAACTCACCAAGAAATCTCTCCTATTTCACAATTTCTCAGACTCTTCTTAAACCCTCAAAACTTAGCAATCTTTCAGCTCAACTCGAATTCCTTGAATTTTCTCCAGGGTCTCCTTAACTAACTTCCTGTGCGTCTTTCTGTCCAACTAGCTACCTCTCTGATTGTCTGATTGGGTCCTAAGTGTCCGTCTGCCTAACTGTGCAACTCTCTGACTGTCTACCTCTCTGACTGTCTGGCTGTTTGGCTGTCTAACTCTCTGCCTGCTTGACTGTCTGTCGGGTTATTCATCTGCCCAACTGTCTGCTTATCTCTCTGCCATCCTCCCCAATCTAAAAAGGGTATTCAGAAATCTCCTCCGTAATTGTAACTCCTGGCAGATTCATTTTTATTCTGTTACTTTTTTGCTGCAGTGCGGCAAGTTGATGAATCGCCCATTCATGTTTTCCTTTGTGGGCGAATAGCGAGCATGTTTCGGGGTGAATCCTGCTCGTCCTTTTTTACAGAGGTGCTTCCAAGCCTGTCACTCAATAGGCGCTTATATTTCATTATGATAGCTGATAATTTGAGGCAGCCTTTGAGGCTCAAAACTCAATTTACGTGATTTAGTGCGTGGCTTTTGTTTTTTGCGCTTTAAATTCCCAGGTCACCGAGCAATTAATTTAACTTTCCTTCCCTATTTTTTCCTTGGTTGTCAGCAATAAGAACGAACCCTCAAAAGAGTTATGAAAGTTCAGGGCTCTGGCCGGGGGGGAAGGACATGTCAACGCCAGGCAGCTGCCAGAAGCGCCAAGAACTTTTGATTCTGTGAGCCTTATGAGCCTGCGGACGAGATTGTGCCAGTTTCGGTGGCAAAGGGGACCAGCAACTGTAACTCATTTAATATTTTCTGGCGGCCCGCAAAATGGCAACATGAGGCCAACAGGCGCCGGCCGCTGCCTGAAACCCAATCGCAGCCTGGAGCTCATATGAGCGGCCTTTGAAATCTGCACAAAGCCATAAAATGTATTTTGGTTTTATTATTTTCGTTTCTTGGCTCTGGTTTGTTTTTTCTTTTGTGGCCATAATAAATAAAAGAAGCACTTGGCCGTGTACGTGAGCATGTTGGCCTGGACAGTTGCCAATAAATGAAAATATGAAGCTTGTCCCATAAACATTGGCGGTCTTTAAAATGCGATAAAACATTTCGGGCGCATCAAATTATTTATGATCCCCTCGGCCAGCCGATAAGCGGCCATAACCGTCCACCCGTTGACCCCCCTCATGATGGCCTGGTCATTTTGATGGGTGTTCATAAATAAACCGGGGAAACACGAAATTTAATTTGATTTCGTGCTGGACAATTTGCCTTAAAAAATACGGGTAACCATTTCCGGGGTAACAACAGCCAAAGGATGGCAACTAATCAAGCCACTTGAGTGGCCATGGCCGGGCCAGTTAGGCGGACAGCCACCCAATCATCGCCCAGTCAAAACAACTCAATCAAACGCCAGAGCAGCAAATGTCATTCATTAAATTGAACAACGACCAAAAATAGCCGGCGGGCCTGCACCAGCAGCGGCAGCAACACCACTGTCAACAGCAGCAGCAACAACGCCAGCGACAACGATAACAGAACCACGACAAACTGTAACAAGGAACTTTGGATGCAACAGCAGCAACAACAACAACGGCAACTGGGGGGAAAAACAGAACAACGAGGAAAAGGCAGCTGCTTGTTTAGCAACTTTCTAAATGAGTGCTCTATAAATCACGACCAGCTTGCCAGAGAACAGAACCAAACCGAACAGAACACCAGCAACAGCAACATCATCGTTGTCGTGGCCGTTGTCCACTTTGGGGGCAATCTCTGGCCAGGTTGAAGTCTGCAAAAGAACAAAAATTAATTTAGTTATAGCGTTGAATCCCCTCCGCCACCCCAACGCACTTTGCAGTGGGCAGCAGCAGCAGCAGCCGGGAGATTAATGGTCAACGTTTAGAAAGTAACTCGAGCCAAAGATTTGTGTCCCCGTCGAGGAGTTGGTTGCGGGGGCAGTGGCCACGTGCCCACGGCCAACCCAATAACAATAACAACTTCGATTTTTTATTCATGGCCAACAATGCGGAAGTTGCAGCCGAAAAAAAGAAACCGTTCGCTCTCTGGCGGTCTGGCCGACAATAAAAAACAAAAGAACAAAAACTGCAACACAAAATTTGCATTTCATATGATTCCGAAGCCAGCGCTGTCTCTTCTGCCAGTGCAGTTTGGTTTTGGCCAAAAAAAAAGCATTTTGGCATCGGGGCAAACAAACGTTTTCATGGCCAACTGATGGCAGTTAAGTGTTTTATTATTTAAATTACAAAAAGCCGGCTTAGCCGACTGGCTGAAGTTACCCGAACTCTCGACATTTCCGGGCAAATCAGCCCGCTGGAAAATTTAATACGCATTCGCCTGCTGCCCTCATGAACTCGGGCCGCCTAAGTTGCCGCCAGCAAGGGCGACACGAGGGACTCGACTGCCAATCAACCGACAACGACGGCGACCACGAGGACGACAATCAGAACTGCCCACATATTCGCATGGAATTTAATTAAACCGCCTCAACCCCAAAACCGAGTCATCCACTCCTGAGACCGCTCATTTTACATGATTTAAGCTGACTTTTAAATTAATTAAGCCCACCCGGGGGGAGGATAAGAAATTTCTCCAGAGTCCTGCAGTGAAAATGGCTTTTCAATTAAATTGCATTTTTTTTCTGCATTTGGAGAATTGCAATTTGTCTGATGCTGTCGATAAATCAATATGAATTTTTTCCCGATTTTTTTTTTAATATTTTCGAAGAAATACCAATCGCCTTCCACAAATTACACTCTGTGGTTTTATCGTAGAAAGAGCTGAGATTAAAACGTAAATATCTCTTTTAATTATTTTTCCTTTGACCGCAAGACATTTGCCCAACCAATCCCAATGTCGAGGCCAAGGACCATCGACTGATTTCCCCGTCCTTCTGTTCTTTCATCGGTCTGACTGTGTTGATTAGTTTCTCGTCTGGTGCAAATTAAAAGAGCAAAATCTTTCGTCTTTCAGTTCGACTTCCATATAAATTTCAATCTGTTAAATTCCGGCAAACGTCAGCAGTCAGCGTGCCAGCGAGCCAGCCTGGCGGGTTGATCATCTCCTCGTCTGTTTATTTAATGCGCATTGTGTTTCATTGCAAAAAAAAAAGGGGCGGTCGATGTTGGCGCTGAATTGTTTGCCTTTGTTGCTGCCCCCACACCAGCAACAACAGCGGCGGCAACGGCAACCGCAGTGGCAAATTGTAATTTAATACCTGAAAAATTTGCAACACAAAGCGCTTAAATGAGGTGTTGCAAGTTTATGTTGTCTGTCTGGCAGTTCCGTCCAGCCATCCGGCAGCAGTCTGTCGATTCGCCACTCCGCTGGGGTCGTTTTTTGTTTGCTTAGCGGCCACATTGGCCGAGTGGCCCGAACTGCCCGTTTGGCCTTTTTTTGTTTTTGGCAGCGAGAGCAGACGTCTCTGGTTTCAGGCGGAAACAATTTGCAATTCGATAGAATTTCATTTCGTTTCGTTCAGTTTCGTTTTCATGTGCCACGTAATAATCCCAAACAACTAGTCCGCCCAGTCGGCAATACAGTGAATCATCCATCCCACTGAGCGACTCCAGGGTGGCTAACTTTAAAGTTATTACAACTGACATACATTTGACAGTCTGACCAACGAGCCAACCACTCTTGGGGGATCGTAATTTGCTGGCTTAATTATCAACTTGACTGGAACGCAAACAAGCAAACTTGGTCGGCTCGAGGGGAGTGGACGAAGTCGCTTGGATGCCTGCAAACAAATGTCGCCAGCACGCCTAAGCCACCGTCGTTGACACACTCACATTTCTTACTAATTTAATCAAATAGCTGAACACGGCGTATGAGTGATGTTCGAGGAGATGAAGGCGACGACCCGATGGGCGGAGACCCGGCTGCCACTCCGTTGCCGACTACTATATAAATATTTGCAACACATTTTGCAATTGCTCAAAGTGGCAAAGTGACATTTGACTACATTGAAACCTCAATTCATAAACGCACAAGTTGCCCAGGTCCGTCCCATTGAGACGGGGCCGACGGCCAAAGGAGGCAGCCACCAGACTGGCAGGCAAGTGGATGATGTGCCGGGCGCCCTGGCGACGTTGGCTCCGTTGCTCCACCAAGTTTGAAGTGTATTAGATACACTCGCACACTTGCACACATCCATTTGGGATCTACCTATGGCAAAACAGGCGACATCTAGCGTATCGTTGGCAGTGTGTCTGTGAAATATTTGCACTGCAGGCATAAATGTAATTTCATGGTGTGTCATTTTCAACCCAGTTGCTCCCAAAGGACAAGTGCTTCAGCTATCCGTGGTGGGCCGTGGCGAGGCGAGGCGAGGTTGAATGGATTCAGGATCTACGTGTGTGTGTCGCGTGTACAACGGAAATTTTGTTAGACGAGCAAAACATTTAGATTTGCCCCAGATGCAGTTGTGTAAGAGCGACAGTTATGAGTTTTCCGTCAGCCGGGCCCGAATGCCACCCATAGCCGGAATTTCAATGAGAAAATTTTCAATTTTTGTTTATAATTTATAGAGCGAGAAATTTGCGCAGGTATTTTTTCAATAACGCAAATTCTAATGCCAAGTTTTTGACATCATTAAATGGACTTACAATTAGAACTCAGCTTAATCAACGAAAGTGAAACCAAACCGCAGGTAATTGGCAAATCAAATAAATGCAATGAATTCGGAGAAGGAATTTTAAATTTAATCTTAGGAGAAGAATGATCTGTATTTTATATTGAAAGATTAAGTGAGAGAAAGCAAACGGGGACAGGGCATAGAATGGGTCAAAGAGTAGTATAAGAATTTAGTAGAAAGAAAAGAACCGAATTAGAAGGTTCTAAAAGACTGCCAGAAATGAGTGATGACCGAGATTATTATAAGATCGATAAATCCGCAGGTCTTGCAGATGAGAACACTTGAAGAGAAGAAATTGAAGAAGAATAACGAAGTCAATATAATGATCGCAACTAAGACGAAATTAAAAGCTATACAAATAAGACAGGTAGGCATTCTAAGAATTTAAATACAGAAAACCCCAAAAGAACAAAAAGACAGAGAACATAAAAAAGAGAATAAGTAAGAAGTTTAATTTAAAGTTGAAGATTTCTGAAAGATACGAATGGAAATTACCGCAATCATAAAATTTAAATCGCATTTAAACAATAAAACCATTAAGAGAAATTAAAAGCCACTTAAATTAACGAAAAGGTAATCTTAAATTTCCACCCGCCCATAATAAAATTCTGAAAGCGAAAATAAATGTTTTTCAAATTACTCGAAATTAACAAACAATAAATTAGGAAATTTTAATGGACTCTGAGTTGCCTTCTGTCCCAAATCAAATTAAACTTAACTCACCTGCCCCCCCTCAATTTGAGTTATGTGGCAGGGCTGTGAGTGCAGTAATAAACTTTATGCCACGCCATTTAAACAATAAAATTTGCAGCCAAGGAATTAATAGCCAAGCAGCCGCCGAGCCCAGGAAATCCAACCGAACCGGACGACACCCCGAGAGCAGCCAGTTTTCAGACAATCCGCAAACACTCACTGGACTTCTCGTTGGATCCCATGTTGTATTTATTACATTTTAGCAATTGTAATTGTCATTGTTTGTCTTGGCGTCCGGCCTGTCGTTTAATTGCCCGTCCGACCCAAAAGGGTGGAGCAGCGCGGCGAAGCCGTGGATGCGGCAAGGGGAGCCAACCGACCTGGTTGACCGGGGGACGTGGGGTGGCAATGCATGGGCAGCCGCCGCAGTCAAATGCTTAGATAAATAAACAAAATGTCAGACCATAAAAATTTATGAGCCTCAATTGAAATATTGCAATTTCAATGGCACGATAAAAAGAAAGAAACGCAAAGACTCCGCCCGTCCCCCGGCCCGGAGCCAAAGATAAAAAGCGAAACGTCTGATGAGTCAATTTACCAAGAACTTTCAAATAGAAACAACAACAAAATCAACTAGAAAAGCCAAACAAAAGCTTCGTTTCGTGTACATCGGAGTTCATATCATTGGGCGGGGAGAATTTTTGCTTTCATTTGGTTTCATTGCTCCGGCAACTGGGTCAGCCTACAGCCAGCCGCCAAACGGTTGGATGTATTCGTGTATCTGTATCTCGATTTCATTTAAATGAACTGGCAACTGCATCCGACCAGAGTTCCCTTATCGCCAAATGACAATCTCGTTGACTCAAAAATAAACTATTCATTCGGCCTTTCAGGCCCGGCCAGGCGGCTCTTCATATTTGCATTCGCCGATACCAATCTGTCCCGGGCCGGATTCACGTTTGAAGGTAACTCACATTCTCGCTGTGTTTATTACATTCTCTGTGGCTGCTGTTTCACTTTTGATTCAACTGCCGTAGGCTCTCCGCTGACCCATTTCCTGCCTCACTTTTGCTTATGCGCAAAAAAAAACAACCCAACCGGCGCTTAAAGTCAACGACGCCAACTGCGAAGGCAATCAATTTTCGCAGGTCCTAATAAAAGTGGCCACCCGCTGTCCAGTGGCCGGGACAGCATAAAATCTATTTTTGGCTAAATTGCCAACGAAAGACAAATCGAATTAAGGTTTCGATTCAGCCGAGAGTCACGATTTCTCGCCTTTCAACTTGAAATATAAGCGGTTTTTTAATTATACCAAATAAACTGCACAATCATTTGCCATTATTATGATATTTGTTGTGAGCGATTTCGGCGCTTGGCGCTTGCACTTTCAGTTGCCGGCAGTTTGGTTATGTCAGCGGCTAAGCAGACCGGACGGGCATTCAGCATTCGCTGATGTCTGCATGCAATGAGCCGTTTGTATTCAAGTAGCAAATTATCTTGTCTCGAGTTGTCAGCAGCAGCGGCGACCAGCCAGCCGTCATCGTCGACATTGAAGCTATCAAAATCCAAATCAACCTCGAACCGCCCCTGCCCGTTGCCTGTCTGGCTGGCAGCGCGATTCTTTGTCAAGACCGAGACACTCGCAGAGAAGAAACTATTTGCTTAGTTGCCACAGGGCAGGGGCGAGTGGGAGTGGCTTACACTCGCTGCCCTTCAATTGCCAAGCAATTTCATCAGGCTCATTATGAGTCTGAGCACAAAAATGTCGCATCTTGGTTCATTTTTTTGGTGGGATGAAGGAGAGTCTTGAAGTTGTATTTATTCTGCATTAAAATGCAGCGTAGCGTGGGCAGCTCATTAAAATTGCTTGGCCTTTGTGAGCGACAGGCAGGCAGGCGAGTGGATGAGATGTTTTGGGGGTCATGGCAATTCCTATTAAGTGATCAATAATCATTTTGTTAGAATGCCAAAAGCACTCAGCTCGGCCCTCAATTCTGGCCACAAAAGAAAGCCAGACCGGGGCCAGACCAGACGAGAGCAGACCGTTGCGAACGAACCCTCAGCAAATTACAAACAATTACATTTCTCTAGCTGGCGGCCCAAAAGCCAGCGACCGGGCCGACTGGGCCGTCGTGTTGGTCGGTCAGGTCGCTTTGGCCGTCCAGCGTTTTGGCGTTTGGCGCACGCCTCCAAATGCCCACCGAAATGAACGTTTAGAGTTTGCAAACTGGCCCACAGCAGGCCAGAGATTGCAATTTCCAGCCAGGAATTTGGGTTAAGACCGCGCGCGCGACCAAGCAAATTTAAAGCGCAACAATTCAGCTGCGGGCGCTCCAAATCGACAGACACCCAAAAAAAAAAAAACCAGGCAAACTTAGAACACCCGGCAAATCATTATTATTTTGCCAAGGCGATTTGGACCAAGCGTATTGACTGCGGAACAAACAACCTCACACCCGGATCCCAGGGTGAAATAATCAATTCAATTAAAATGCCATGCAACTGACGGCGACGGCGACGCCAGACCGCCCGATGCTGCCTTACCAGGCGGCTGGCTGGCGCAGCCCTGTTGCCTTGCCTCAATGATAATGATGGGCAATGATGCGGCTGGCCGCCGCCAAGGCTCCGAAATACAAAAAGGGCCGGGCCCGGGGACAAGTGCTCGCCGGGCTCATGAAAAATTCATTCATAGTGTGGAATTTCGCGCTTAAATGTAAAATAGTTTTTCAAACAAGTCGAACACAGCAGCCGCAGCAGCAAGACAAAGCCAAGGATGTGTTGCGTTTGCTGCCACACCCCAGCCGCCCGGCATTGCGGCGGCCGTGACTGTGACTTTAAGCCCAAAAAGAGTTAAAAGTAGCGGCATTACAACGCACCAGACGATTAGCATAAATGTATAAATACATACATAAGAACGCAGGCAGTTAAAGCTGCGGATGCTCCACCCGGACTTGGGGAATCTTTGCTGCGGGCTGGCGAAAGGTGGTGGTAAGCCCGGCGGGCCGCAGAGCCAACTCCATAAAGATTTCGTCGCATTTAAAGGCACCTCGAGTGGAACGCACACAAGCTGGGCAGATGCCTTGATAGACAGCTTTATGCCAGCAGCCAGGGACGACAGCAGCATTCCAACTAAGACAAAGCCAAAGCCGAGGCTTTCCCCGCCCTGCGCACATAATTTCCCCAGGCGGGGAATGGGAAGTTGCAGCTGTCGTCATGGCAATAACCGAAATGAAAAGTCCCACAAAAGCAAACACGCGTTTTCCCCCCACGTCGTTGAAATTTGCACAAAATAGTTGAATGCGTCGTCGTCTTCCTGGGAATGAAAACAAAATTGTCGCATTTGTACAAATTGGCAATTAAAGTACATGAAGTAGAACCGCCACAAAGCTGAAAATTAAACTGACCCAAAACTAACCATAATCAGTCATTCCTGGGCCAGCCGACAGGCAATTTAGTTGGGTCTTTAATTAATTTTCAAATGTATTTATTTTTAATGAAATAAATGCTTCACACACGCACGCGGAGAGTCTGGCAATCATAAATGAAATGAAATTTGAACAGCCACCGGTGAGGAATTCGATTGATGGCCTAAAGCCAAGCGTTTAATTTATGCAATGGCCATTAAGCATACGCAATGTTGGGCAAATATTTATTAGCTATTTGTTGCGGAATCGAGATGAGGCAATTGCAATTGCATAGCCATAAATTAATAACGCAGCTCTCACCAAAAAAGCCCTCAATAAACTCCAAAGGCCGTGGGCTGCTAATTGGCAAGGCAAACAAACTGCCCGGTCCAGCCCTGCAGTTCACTGACCAAAGTCAAAGTAAATTTTGCCGTCCAAATAGCCACGGGGCCTTCGACTGCACTTTAAAGTCAACAGACCAACTGGTCAACAGCCCAACAGACCAACTGCCCGGCTGCCCGGCTGCCCGACTAATGGTGGGCGGGTGTCCAATGCTAAGATCAATGCCAGGTGGAGACGAACTTCCTGTTGGCCGAGGGAGAATTACTAGCCTACTACACTATTTATTTTCCTTGACTTCCTTATTTTGCTGCTGGAATGTCCATGTCCTTCTTTTGTGTGCCAATTGCTGGGCGTCTCAGTGTCGCTCCGCTCGCATTCCATCCGTGCCTTTGGGGCGAGCAATAAACTCGCCGCTTTGAATGGATGGCAATCAAAGATTTGAATGCAAGATACGATGACATTTACTCACTCATTCAATTGCGCTTTTGATTTGAATATTTACATGTTTGCTTCCTCCATTCAAAGCCTCCCAGAGGTGCGCTGCTGGCCTTTGATTCTTTCGCTCTTTGTACGCCTTTCTGGCTGCTGAGTCCTGCCAGTCGGCACAAGAATGCCAGGCTTATTGACACAGTCAAATTGGCCTGGCTGGCAATTGAAATTTGTGAAAGTCTTGGCATGACTGGCTGCCTCGCCAGTCTCTGGGTCTCTAAGGCAGCAGAGGCTTGTCTCTAATTGATTTTTGTGCCATTCCTTGTCTTGTAAGTGACAGAATCGCCAGAGATTGCCAGCCTTGGCTTAGTTCAAGGCCCACCAACTAATTTGCCTAATTGAAAAGCCATGCTGAGGATCCTCCACCGTCTTCAAGCAGCAGGTGTTTGCCTTTGAGTCACAGCCAAAGGAAATCCATTCAAGCACGCACTCACCTGCGAGTACACAAACTCTGGCGGCTCTCGGGGCGCAAGGCAGTCGGGTGCACTTCACCTGCACGAGGGGCGTACTCCCAGACGGGTTATATGAGAAGACGTGGCCCGGAGCAGGCCGACTTGAGTCGACCGACCTCGCCCATTAATCGCAATCAATTTCGCTGTCAACGCAAACTCCAAATAACTCCAGGATATTTATTTATGTAGGGAGCCAACCGGCCCAGCCATTTGCAACTGAATAATTACCTTATGACACATTATCATTATTATTACGTGTAGCAACCGGCAGAGTTATCATTTTCATATCAGCAACTGTGGCAGTGGCAGCTTCCGAGGCCGCCTCTTCGCTGCTCGAGGGCACTTGGCTTAAAAATTAGAGCCAACAATGAATGAAACGCCAAGTGGCAATAGCAATTGCCGGTGCCAAGGACCCGGACCAGCTAGGGTCCAAGGAGATTTACAGTCGCTGGACCTGCCGGTCATAAATATTTTCAGTTTGCAAAATTATATAATTATTTTCAATGGCTCAACGGTTTTGTTGGAGTGCGTGGCGGCAAATTGTTCTCGTTGGCGGACCAACAGACCAGGCCAGCAAAATGGCATAAATAACATTGCTGGGGTGCGAATTCCCAAGGAAAAAAGCTGCTTAAATGTTTTGGTTTCAAAGTACAAATAAATTTAAAAAAACTTCCCTAAAAACAGTTGAAGAGTAAATACACTTTCCTGGACTTCTCGACAGCTTCTAATTTGGGTCAAGAGGATTAATATTAAAGATAAAATAGAGACCACCAAAAAAGACTGGCACTTCTGTAGTTTTGCCGCCAGAGTTGCCATTTAGCAAAGCGCCAAGTTCTTCGAAATAAAGCCTTAATTTTGCCGTATTGACAGCCCTGACAATCAGCTGATTCGTTACCAAAATACAAAGAAATGAATGATTGATTATTTCTTTGATTAACTGCTAAGGACTTTGTGAATCTTCTCAAGCGTCCTGAACAAATTTGTTGATTTTACTTTCATATTTGCATTTGCAATGCAGCAACTTAATCGGAACCAATGACCCAAAAGGGCCCACCGCGGGTACTTTACTCCCCAGCAATGCGGGGAAAAAAACCACGTAATCACCGAGTTTCGACCGGTCCGTCCGACTGTCGCTGAAAGAGATGGCCGGCTGCTGATGGGGCTACTTTAATGGGGATTTAAGTATCATCGCTTGAAATGAGGGCCACCAAAAGCGCAGCGACCCCAACGCAGCCTGTCGGTCGGTCATTCAAGTCGAGCTCTCTGATCTAAATTGGGTACTTTCCACCGTAATGAATGCCCCCACACATTTTGCAGTGAGTACCACAATCTAATTCCTCGCCCTCTATACAATGTACAATTTAATGCACTTTTTACAGACTCCCACTCTCTCACCACCCATGGGGGGCAGTGGTGGCCCTAAAGATTAAAAATTTTGTACTTCGCAAACAGTAAACTGAAATATGCATGCAATGGCAAAAATTTTGATGAATTTTGAGTTGAATGGCTGGCTGAATGGATTGGGTAACCAACCAGCCAGCCCAACGAGTAAAACTTTATAAACTTCAAAGGCCCATGAAAAACACGTAAAACTGACAAAAGCCATCAAATTCTTGGCTCAACTTGATGGCCGGGTAATGAGCAAGGCAAACACATTAAATATGCAACAATTAAAAATAAAATCAACAACATCCGCCCGTCGCCATTCCACTTGATTGCTGCCTTTTCCCCCAGACCAATGGGAAAACAAAAAATTTGTACTACAAAATGAAAGGGGCGGGCGCACCCCCTGCAAGTCAAATATTTGCGGCCAAATGAGCTCGGCAGAGAAACCCTTAAAAGAGTAAAGCTCATGAAAATTTATGTCAAGCTGCTTAGCTGTAAAGATTTTAACACCTTTCCCAGGATTTAAGTAGCGCGGCGCTGGGGTGACCCCAACTTTTGCATTAGGAACCAAACGAGGGGGAAAAAACACATCTCCCGTGGTTGGGGGTAAACCGATTTAAGGATTTATTTGTTTTGCCTTCCCCCTTCCCACCCGGGCCGACCTGAGTTCCTCCGGGCAGTCGTGTGTGAATTTCTAGATTTGATGGCAGCTGGAAAACAATGGAATTTCGTTTGGGTATATTTTCGGGACGGATATGTTGCAGGTGTGTATTGTTTAATCTATTAATTTATCACATTTGCAGTTGATTTAACCTGAAATGCGAAATTAATTTTAAATCCGCACAAATAAATTGAATCCGCCCGCCGTCCAGCGCATCCACGCGCCCCCCAAACAAACTGCCATGTTAATTGTGCATTATTGTCATTAACAATTAATTATGTAGAGTAGATAATGCGTGTGTGCGTGTGTGTGTGATTAATGATTATAATGTTGCAGTCAAAGCGGCCGCACGTAACAAGGCGTGGCATTTGCAGCATTTTAATTAAACCAAAAAGCCTTTCAATTCGCCAAGTTGACGGGGTCAATTGTGGGCAACCAAATGAAAGTAAATTGGACGATCGTCCAACTGATTTACAGGCTCGCCCAACCGAGCCCAGCCGCCCCTTGAGTTCAAGTTGAATGAAATTAAGAAATCGGAAGGCGCAACTTTAAGGCCGACAAGAGGTTCCTCGTCCCTTCCCAGACTACTCGACCCAAAATAACAAATGATGTCTGAGGCCACCGCGCTCGCATTGTTGCTTTGTAGACATTTTTAATTACAAGGACAAAAAATACGGCTTGGTGTTTACTTTTCCCATGGATACCCTTTTTCGCAGCCCGACAAAAGGAACTTAAAGTCTGAGAAAAAAATCGAGGTTCTGGGCGTTTTAAACTTTAAGACTTCTGACAGATTTGGGTTCGGGCTTGGGTTAAGAATTTAGGCAGAAATTTCCTTCCTTTCTTTCTTTTGAAACATTAAAATTTCTTATGAATTTAAAGATTCGATTTCAGGCAAAACGAACAAAAAATCATTAAAAATCTTCTTATGAATTTTAAGGTTCGGAAAATCGGACATAAATTCTCTCCTTTCTAATCATTTAAACTCCTTATAAATTTAGAGTTTCTATTTCGGTTCTGGGATTTGTGTGCCTGGAAATAACCTCAGTGTTCAGATTCAAACAGCCGCTTCTGCTAAAAAGAGTGTGGGGCCTTCGGCAGGTCAAAAGGCAAAAGGCAATGGTCTTTTTCTTTCTCCTGCTCCGTTTCCTCCCTCCCCTTGCTGGTTGTCTTTTCAACGCCTCCTACTTACACTCTCCTGGACAGAGGGAGTTCGCGTACAAAAAGATGATTTATGTATTTAATTTAATGTGTTTGTTGTTCTCTGGCCCGCCTTGTTTTTGTTGTTTGGCGGCCAGGAACCGAGGGATGTGTTTATTTGTCATACGGCAGTGGGATAATAACCGTCAGACCAGCGCCAGACTAACCGCCAGGGAGGGGGAGAGACAGGCGGAAATTCAGGGGGACCACGGCTAGTGTAATTCCCTTTAGTTGTTGTTGTTGTCTTCCTGATGTTTTAACGGTATTTTTTTCTCTGCCCTGGGTACTTTTAAAGGCATTAAATTGTCTGTTCCGACAACCACAACAGGAAAATGAAAAATGTACGCGACTCTCAGTGAGTCTGGTCCACATGGTCTTATAATTATAAATGATTTGCTTGTTTGTTACTGCTTAGACTGCATTAATAAGTAGGTAACTGAATGCCCCAGAGGGATCCCCGGAAATGCCTTGAATAATGCAAAGCTCAGCAAGCAGGACTCAAAAATTTTCAACACACGGAGAAGGCAAAACTCAAGGCATTAGCATTTCGGGAAACTGCGGGTGGTGTTGAAAATTGCAATTACCATAAGCTGCACACACACACACACACTTGGCCGCAATGCATATATAAAATGAAATGTGGCAAAAACGAAAAACGAAAAGCTAAAAGGATCAAGTGAAAATTTTTGATAATTAAACATTCACAAGCGCTAAAATGCTTAACACAAGCAAAATGGGCTACGTCGTGTAAACTGAACTTGTGTTTGCCCATAAACACACGCCCACACACACACTCGCTCACGTGTGTATGAATGTGAAGTCGAGGAAACCAAAGCCTGGAAAATAAACGGGCGCAACGGGGCTTGAACTTTTTGCCGGGAATGTAATTAACACACAAAAATTGAAATCTGTTGGCACGCCCACACACCCGCACACACTCGCTTTGCCCAGTCAAGGCAGACGACTTCATTGCCTCCTGCCTGGCCGGGCCGGGCCGAGCTGTTTGTGTACCCGAAAATCTGCTACAATTTCCCTTTACGTTGTGTTCTCGTAATTAAAAATCAGCTTGAGGATATTTTGCTGAAAATAAAACGGCAGAAAAACGAAATTGCCATAAACTTAAACAGCAACTCCAGCCGGCCACTTGCCGAGCGACAGACTCACCGACGCGTCGGCCCATCGGGCGTATGATGAATGGGGAAAGGATCGCTGGCAGCTTCCTTTTCGCAATTGGACATCTCACTTGTCTGGCCCCCGTGTGAGTGTCTGCGTGTGTGTAATAATGAGCTTAAAATAATTAACAGCCGAGCTGCGGCCCAGACTGTGGACGGGGGCAGACCCGCTCAGAAAGCGTTTAACACACAAATTAAATGCAAAAAATAAAACACACAAATGTTGCCAGACAAAGAAGCACACACAGTCGGGGCGGGGAAAGTAAGCGACTCACCGGCTGCCAGAAAACTTTCGCAGCCCCCAACCTCCGCCCTTCCCACGCATCATTCAATTTCCAATCATTTATTTTATTAATTAAATGCACGCGTGTGTGGGTGTGTGGGTGTTTCTCGGAATTTACATATGCAGCCGCATTTAAATCCATTAATAAATGGTTAAAAAATGTAATTTTATTTATATTTAATTTGAACATCACAGCCCCACAAAAGGAAACCCAACCCAGCCAAACTCCCTCCCTCCTGCCTGACAAATGAACCACAACAAGGCAGCCGATTGATGGCTCGCTGACTGGGTGAGTTCGTTTTTCAAGTGCTTGATATTCAAATGCCTTTTTTTTTAAACCGAACTGAGTTTTGTGTGCTCTGGCAAATGACAGATTTATTTTTCATGCTGTCGTTCGACCTGTCAATCAATCGGTTTGGTTCTCTTTCTCCGCTGCCGCCGATTGTATTTCATCGTCTGTGCTCTTTTTGTGAAGGTGTTGATTGATGTCTAGACGCGTGGGCGGCGGGGGGTGAAAGTGTGTGTTGCAAGTACGCCAAATGTAATTTGAAAGCCAAGGCATTTCATATTTTCTGACAGGCCCCGCCAAGTTGTTGGGTGTTATTTTCTCCACTGTCAGAGCCGAGCCAGTTGAGCTGCCAAAATCCAGTGACATGTGGAAATCTCTCCCCCCATTAAATCACATTCTTCACATATGAATACGCTTAGAGGACCAATGAAGCATATGGCCAGTGATTTTCAATGGGCCCTCCCAGCCAGGCCATTAGAATCTTGGCCCACTTTCGCATTCATTGTTGGCCCGGCAAAATGTGAAATTATAAATTTTCAGCTGCTTTTGTCCCAGCGTCGTCGCCTGGCCGTGTGTGGTCCTGGGGAGTAACTATAGTAATTTGTTGCCATGTTTATTCATGAAGTCGACGGCAGACAACGGCCAGACGCACGGCAAACACACCGTCCCCCTGTCGACCCAACACTCGCATTGTATACCTTGAATTATTTAACACACACGCTCGTTCTCAATGGCAACAGCAGCCGGGCAACTGAGAAAACAAAATTGAATCCTTAAGCGTCCAACGCTTCAACTCCCGTGCGCTTTCATTGTGTCAAAAAAAAAGGAAACCACCCAAAAAATTGGAGCACCGTTGAGTGCACAGAATAAAGAAACAGCAATCGTGCAGGGACTTAAAATGTTTGCTTTTTAGGATTTAAATAAAATTTTTGCAAATCTTACCTGGCCTTCCAAATCAGCAAAACGTGGGAAGCGTTGATCAGTTGCCGTCTTTCAATCATAGATGGCGCCGCCACTCAACCGAAGTTTGCCTTCAGGTGGCGCTTTTAAATCGATCGAGGGCGGATTTAGATCTTTTCAAAAGCAAGTCCAATTGGAGGCGTGAAAAATAAAAGAATATAGTAGTTACAATTTGTTCTTTAATATGATCTTTACAGTATGTATTACCTTATTCTCATATGAAGCGGATTTTATTATTGAATATCCAATGATATGTTTAGGATCACGGCCCGATCACAAACGCATCGACGAAGGGATTCTTACTTTCACATTTAAATAAACCCAAACAAAAAACATTTATGACTTGGACTTTTCACTCGCGAGCAACTGCCGGAACCCTTGACCTTCCGCGCTTATATACACTTGGGGGGGTCGGTGAGCTGAGCTTCAAAGCTTTCAGTTGAGAGTAAAGAAATCTCTTCTAAGAGATCAAGAGAGCCGGGCTAAGGAGTGTGGGACTTTGAAAACAAGACGGGCGGCAAGGTGGACGGTTGGGCAAACAGACGAACAGACAGTCAGACGATCGAGTAGATAGAAAGACGGACAAACAGAGCGACAGACAGAAGGATAAACAGAAGGACAGTCACACGAACAGATAGACGGACGGATAGAAAGACAGACAGTCAGGGAGACAAACGGACAGACAGACAGAAGAGCAGATGGACGGGCAGTTAGACAGACAATCAGATAAACGGACAGACAGATAAACAGCCCGACGAACAAATGGACAGGCGGACTTATAGATGGATAACTAGGTGAACAGATAGACAGATGGACAGCCGGACAGACAGAAGAACAGACCAATTAAAACACGGACAGATGGTTAGATCGACGGGAAGACTGGGAGACTGCGCACTTGGCTAGATCGATTAAAGAAAACTTCAGGGAGACGTTCACATATGACGAGAACCTGTGTAGGATTTTTCCACCTTTCAATTTCCCTGCACCGATAAATCCCCCCAACGCTTTTCGAACTTACAGGGAAGTCAGCCCAGCCTAATATGTAAAGTTGGCACTTAACGTGGCTAAATCCCGCTAAGTGTCAATTGATAAACAGAGAGGAACACGGGCCCGTGGAGTCGAGTGTGTTTGCAGGCTGCTTGCTTTGTCTGCGGCGCTTTTAAGATAATCGGATGTGTTTTCTATGCAAATACACTTGTCATTTATGGTAATACGCATTGTGGATTTGCGGCCCACGAGGAGGAGCCTCAAGTTGCCATCTAAGCAAAGCCAAGACAAAGTATTCAATTTCATAATTAAGTTATCTCACTAAGTGCCTGCTGCTGGCTGCTGGCCTGGGCGCCTTTCAACGGACGAACGAATTTTAAGCTAATTTTAGACCTTCTGCCCAGTTAGCCAGCTAACTGACCTTAAATGCCCGGAAGGGAGCTTATTAAATTCCTGAAAGTCCAGGCAATTTCAAACTTTCACCAAGCAATACGAAACTTTCAGGCGACTTATCAGAATGGAGCCACAAAATAAAAAAGGAAAAACACCCAAACAGAATTCAATTAAAAACTTCAGGTGCTGGTGGTGCGGCTTCTTTCGGTCGTCTATTGGTTGAGTGTGGAAAAAATCATCATGGAAAATATTTGTGATTCGAATAGAAGCGAGCGAGCCAAGCATATTTCTCTTATGGATTGAAATCTATACAGAACAAGCAAAACCCAAACGATTCCCCGGCCTGAAAGGCATGCAAAGTTTGCCCGTTCAATCGCTCGCACCGCCGCCTCCTCCACTCCCAACTCCCAGTCACGGCGGAGACGTCAGCGCCAGCGTTCGCCCTGCTGTCTGTTAACCAAACGGACAATGGCCCTCCCCCCAGCAAACCAGGACCACCAGGAAGCTCGCACAAACGAAATAATCCAATATACATATTGTATTGTTGCGATAATACGCCACACGGGGGCAACGCTTTCCGGCTCCAGTGGGCCAGGATGGGCCTGGCTGGCAACTGAGTTTTTACTGTTTATTTTGCTTGCTTTGTTGAGTGTGTTCAGTTTGAAGTGCGTAGAGGTTCATTTAAATTTTTTGCAATCTCTCGCCGGGGGTTGGAAAATGGAAGGCAAATAAACAAACAAAAAATCATTTCAATTTTCAGACAACTCTCAAATTTGCATAGGCACTGGGACTGCAAATCGATTTCAAAACCACTCACACCCACCCAACCAACCACCGGCAGGCTCTGTTCATTAAGCTAAAAACAAAGTTTAGGCCAGGTGTTTTCGGCCTTAATGAAGACGCAAATCGATTAGGCCCAGCAAGGCTAATAAATTTATTACAAATCCAAAACAAAGCACAGAGAATTTTCGTGGCTTCCGTCAACGGCAAAGTGTGGCATCGATTTGGGTCAGGCTGGGCATAACCTCGCGTAATTTGGCCCGGTAGCGTTTGTCCTCGGCCACTGGATTGCCCTCAAGGTAAATTGTGGAAACATTGGGATTCTGTTTGAGTTTCTCGATGCAATCCCAGGAGCTGATTTGGTTCTCGCTCAGCCAGAGCTCGTCGATTTCCTTGAGCTTCTCCAGGTTCTGTATGTCGGTGAGGAAATTCTTGGACAGGTCCAAAGTCTGCAGCTCCAGATTGGATTCAAGGTTCTCCATCACCCGTATGCCGTTCTCCGAGAGATACAATTGGGTCAGCTTGGTGAGGGCATCCAGATTTTCTATCCTCGTCACGCGATTCGCCTGCAGACTCAGCACCTCCAATTTCACCAGAGCGCTGAGATTCTCAATGCGCCGGATTTTATTCTTACCCAAATACAAGTAACGCAAATTCACCAGGGCATCCAGATTCTGGATCAAGCGAATCTTATTGTCGCCCAGCTCCAGCAGCACAAGATTGGTCAAAGTCTGGAGATTCTCAATCTCGGGAATGCGATTCGCGCAGAGGAATAATTTCTCCAGCTTTACGAGCATCTGGATATTCTCGATTTTCGTCAGCCGATTGAAACTGATGTCCAGCTGCTCGAGATTGACCAGCTTGTCGAGATTCTCGATCTTCGTGATCTGATTGTCGTACAGCTCCAGCTCAATGAGCCGGGTGTTTGAGTCGAGATTCTCGATCTTCTTGAGGAGATTCCAGCGCAAATAAAGTCGCTTCAGGCGTTTCATTTTGTTGATATGCTCGATTTTACCCGCTCGAAAGTGATTGAGGTCCAGGGTCGAGGCATTGGGATCGACGGCCACAGCATCCTCGATGCTTGTGTGACGCCGCGGCTCAATGATGACCATCCCACTGCTGGTCACGTCCAGCTGCGTGGGGTCGGGATCCTCGGCGGGCAGCACCAGTTTGGGCGATACGACGGGATCATCACAGGCACTCGAGTCGGTCATCATAAATACACATTTTTTTCACAAAATTTTTCACAGAAATTTACAAATAAAATTCGGTTTGTTGAGTGAAACACACTGACGTCTCAGGCCTGGAAATCGGTGCCCAATTAAATTACTAAGTCCATAAACCAAGGCGACTCAAAAAGCCAACTGAATTGGCCTGGACGGTCCAAATGGCAAGTGGCCAAGCCAAGCAGCTTGCACTAATATCACCGTTTGGGCCTTTTTTTGTGGAGATTGTTCTGGGGTCCGCCGAGTGACGTTTATTTTTATGCTTGGCCCGAATCCAAATCCATTCCATTGCCAGGACTAAGTGCACTTGAGTTTGTCCCCAAGATTGGCAGCTGTTCCGGCCTCCGTTTCAGATAATTAACATGTAACATTTGCCACGCACAGCAGGGGTCATTGCATTAAAATTAGTGAGCTTTAAAATTGCCCCACGTCTAGGGCAACAGCGCTGCCCAATTACGGCAAAATAAGCAACTCCATTTTACGATGTTGCTGGTGGGTTTTATGGAGGCTTACGGCCGGGCTGCTGGAACCCAATCCGTCCGCTTTCAGTTCCGCTTTGCATGCGTGCCATAATTGTTTGGCTAGAAAAAATATCAGCTCGCAGATGCCAATCAATGAAAAGCCGGCAATGATGCCGCAGATGTTACCAATTGTACCTGTTTGGCCGCCGCCGTCCCCCAAAAAATATGCAAAAATTGTAATTTCGTTTGTGTGGAAGAGCAAACAGAAAGGAAAACCGAAAAAAAAGGATACTTACTGAAGACCTCGTACCAGGCATTTTTAATAATCTGCCGAAAGTATTGAATGTGCGTTTCGGCGAAGTAAATACGAACGGAGGCCAGCTCGGCCGTGGAACGGTTGCCGTAGTTACCGTTATTGCCCCTGCAGGACGAAGAGCATTAACCGGACTCCGTGGGGGGCAGCTGCTTCCACTTACTTGGGTTTATTTGAGCCTCTGAGCGAGAGGGTCATGGCGCCGCGTATTTTGTAAAGCGTCTCCGTGCACGAGGGCAGACAGAAAGGACAATAAAGCGCATCCTGCATTTCCTGTTCCAGACCGCTGACATTGGCGCGACTGGTGATGACGTTCAGCCATTTGACTGACGCCCTTTATTAATCCCAACGCTCCGCAAAATTTCAATCGCCACAATTCACTCACACGCATATCGCTTCAGGCACTCCAGATGCTGCAAGGTGCAGTAAACCTTGCCCTCGGCCCCGGCATAATACTTCTCCGGCAACGTGAATGGAATGCATTCGCACAAGGCCAAAATACTGCGGGCCCGGCAGGCGGAAATGCATTTGCTGAAACTGTACTTGCTGGTGAAGATGTGGGGCATCTCGTCATGGAACAGGCAATTCCGCTACAGAAATCTTATCAATGGAACCTTTATACTTGGGATTTTTTGGGACCTACCGATGCACGGCTGAGATGCCGGGCCTCGGGCACGGTCTCCACGATTTTGGGGTACACAGGCAGCAGGGATTCCAGGCCGACTTCCACAAAGCGCTGGGCTATGCCGCCCGAGTTTAGGTCAGGATAACTCCAGGGTTCATGCACGAAAATCTAAGGAGATTCGGCTAAGGAAAACAGCTAAGAATTCCGGCCAAAACTTGCCATAAAACCGTTCAGCTCATGGACCTTGGCGAAGGCATCGTCTGGATGGAACTTAAGGGTCAGCGCCAGGCCCATTTCAGGCCCAAAAAGCGGAGTCCAATTGGGATTATCTAACAAGAACCTAGAAGACCCTTAAGTTTATAAAAAGACAAAGTGAAAAAGTCGCCCTACTTCCTCTTGAAGTTGAAGGTGCAGCAATAACCGTAGGTGGTCAGGGTCTCCTCGAAGTTGCGCAGGCAATTCATCCGCTTGCCCCTCAGGCGGCAGGTGACAAACAGATCGCTGCACTTGGGGGCCAGCATTCTCATACGGCTTTGGGTATTGAAGAAGAGCTCGTCCGGCTCGGTGTCATGCTGGTCCAGGAAGCTCTGGAAGCGCAGAGAGCGCTCCACATCATGAAAGATCTCATCGCCATGGTAAAAAGCGCTGAACACATGAAGCTCTTCGAAAAAGTAAGTTGCATTTCTTTTCCGCGGATCCTTACGGCTTCTAAGCGACACATGGCTATAAATCTAAGACGGGGAATGGAAAAAATCCACTTACAGTTCCTCGGCATATTGCCAGACTGCCCGGTTGGACATGCGGCTGACACTGCAGACGGAAACGGCCGGAAACTCGACGTTTTTAATCGGATACAGAGAATTGTATATGGTGGTGACGAGCGACTCTTTGTCGTTTTTGAATGCGTCGAGCAGGAAGGCCGTCAGAATGGACAGTGCGGTTATGTGGAAAATCAGCCAAAAGAGTCTATGGCGGGGAGAACAAATTAGTCGCTGGTAATTGAAAGGAGCGCTTTGGACTCACCGCTCGGACAGACGGCGACCCGGCTCGACTAATTTGCCATAACAATGGAATGACAGGTTTCGCAGCAAATCCTTTAACGCGCCGGCAAACGACAATTTTTGCGTGTCCTCTTCGCGGTCCCCCAGCGCTGCCTGAACTGCGCCCACCTCGGGTAGCCACCAAGCGGCCCCGCCCACTTTAGTACGTTCAAATCGACGCCCTCTCGGCATGTTAGCCGCTCACTCGGTCGTTCGTAAATTGCAACTGTTGCGGCCGCTGAACGGTTGCCCGGCTTTTTGTAGGCTGGCTGGCCATCCTGCTGGCTGGTGGGTGGGTGCGTGGCGCCCTTGCTCATTTTAATGAAAATCCTGCAGCCATGTCGGACGGGCTTGTTGTTGTAATTAGGCCTCGTGTTCCAACTTATTGCCAACAAATTAACTGCGACATGGCACGTGGCGCTGGCGCCGGCGCCCCCTCAATTCGTCTTGGCAATTTTCTTTAATTGTCAACAATTTAAAACGAAATTAGTGAAATGCGCGTTAAATGTCAGCCAACGGAAACATCATCATCGTCATGGCCTCAGGCTAGAACCAAAAATCCATGTCCCAGGAAATTCACGGCATTATGAAGAGCTTTTTGGGGTCGCCTTTGGCCTGCTTCTGCTGGTTCTCCTGCTCTTTGATCCTTCGTATGCCCCAAATCAAATATTTCACCACGAAAAACAGCACCTCAAAGATCACAACCAGCGAGAAGCCCATGATAATGGACAAGATATTGCCCACGGTGCCTAGAAGAAAATCAATCCAATAATAATCCTCCTTCAATCAAATCCAGGACACTTACTGAACACCTCGTACCAGGCATTGTTCAGGAGTCGAATGTACATGGGCGCCGTGGGCTCCCCGAAATACGCATGGAGCACGGAAATATTTGTGGTGGCAATCCGGTTGACGGTTTCGGTGGAATTGAAATTAGCCAAATAGGTGTCGATGGGCAGGGAGCTGACCGAAATTCCGTACTGCACGTCATAGCAGGAGGGCAGGCAATGAGGACAATACAAGGCCTCCTCCATCTCACGTTCCAGCCCGGGAATGCTTATGCGTTCGGTGAGCACACTTCGCCATTTAACTGGGGAGAGACAGAGAAGGACATGAGACCTTATGGAGTAGAAAAATCCTCCAAGACTTGCGTGTGTATTGATGGAGGCAGGGCAAATGGCTGAGAGTGCAATAGACGAGTCCTTCGAGCGACTCGACCAGCTGCAGCGGCACATAGAACGGCAGGCAGCGGCAAAGGGCAATCATGCTTTTTATCCTGCAGCGGGTAATGCAATTGGGGAACGTGTACGTGTCCCGCAGCAACTGATCGGGATTCGGGGCATCGTCCAGAAAATAACAACGGCGCTGCAAGGCCAAAAGAACTCAATAAGTTGCTTTAAAAGACTGTGAAGGGAGTTTGTCCTACGCCAAAGGGGGAAAAGGATCGTAGATTGGGATCTGTGTCCACCACTCGAGCACTGATCGAGAAGTAGGTCTCCTCGTTGTGGCCTGGGATCATCAGCATATTATTAGATGAGAAAATCGCCGCATAATCATCCGCCGCATGGACAATGACTATAAACCCATTCGTGTTTAAAATCGGCGCCAAAGTGTCCTCGTGACTGGAATTTATAACCACACTGAGGCCAAGTTCAGAGCCCACCAAACGATTCTTAAACGGCCGATTCTTCAAACTGAAAGGAGATTATTTCTAGTTTTTAACAGTTAAGGAATTTCGTTGGCTTCTTGCCTATTTCCCGAGTTGAAAGTGCAGCAGGGCCCGTACATGGTGAGTGAGTCCTGGAAGTTCTCCTTGGTGAAGCAGGGAACCTTCTGGTTGGCCAGCCGGCATTCCAATATGAAGTTCTCACATTTCGGCGTCAACTGTGGGAAGAAGTTTCTAGTTTTATTCTTATTATATTTCCCCCTCACCATTTTCATGATGCGCCTCGTTTCGAAGAAGGTCTCGTTGGGAAAGGTCCCGTAGATGTCCAGGATCGACTGAAAGGCCGCGTAGTTGTCCGGCTCGCTGGTTAGGCGGCCAATGTCGAGGAGGCTGCTCATGTGCCTCAGATTTTCGATGTAGAAGTCGAGCGGCCGCGATATCGGATCATGCAGCCTCCTGGCGGATGTAAGCCCCCAAATTAAAATCAAACATTCTCATGCCTCGATGCCGCGGCGACTTACAGGATCTGGGCGTACTCGGTGGCTGCCTGCCTCGAAATACGATTGTTTGAGCATATTGACAGAGCCGGGAATGGGACGTTTTCAATGGGATAAAGTGGATCCTTCAGGTTGGTGACAAAGGATTGCGCAACAAATTGCTCCCAGGTGAGTGAGAGGACCACGACCAGCGTCACTAACGTGGTGGCGTGCACCAGCAGCCAAATTAATCTGCAAATAAGCGGCCCGGCGCGGGGCCGGGGATTGTCAGACCGTCAGCAAGATAAACGCACAAAGCGTATGGACGCTGCCGCGACTGCTGGTTCTTTTTTTTTTTGTTTTTGCATTGTCGAGGTAAAAAGCGGCAGCATCAACGGAAACGGAAATGAAAAATGTGAAAAATGCAACGCACAACGAAACGCGGCAAGCGGCAATGGGAGGCAGCGCAAATTGCAAATGCAAATTGTCTATGGAGTCCGCGCGGCGTATGAGTAACGTTGGCGGGCCGAGCCATCGAGCCATCTTATCTCTTTGGCTGGCTACCTGGCTCACCTCTCGCCGAGCGTTAATTCCGGTGCCAATAGTTTGTTGTAGCCCTGCAAGGATATATTGCGCAGTAAATCTGCCATATCCAGACAAAAGCTGGAGCCAAGCGATTTCTTGCGTCCGACGGCATTGGCGGCGCGACTGCCGTTGTCACCGGCCTTCAGGCAGCCGCCCTTCGGGTTTTTAATCCACCAGATGGCATCCGAAGTTGATTTAATATTAACATAAACCATTGAGGCGTTCAATTTTAACGATGAACGATTTCCCGATTTCCTTTTCTGTCTGCGGCCCGTCGGCGACTGTGGCTGCGGCGGTGGCACAGTTCCAAAGGCTATAAAAATGGGCGTGGCCTGCTTAATGCAAGTTTGTCATTAGTCCAGTGCGAAGGGTGTTAATTGTTGTTTAATTTCCTGTGGGCGTGGGAGATTTTATACCATCACCGAAAATACTGCTGCATACTTTCAGGCCTCCAATTAAAACCACCCTGTGAATTTGGGCACTTTCGGTTTCGCTGGCAAGACCAACCGCACCGATGGGAAATTCTCTTTAATCTTAATTATATTTTAGCTTTAAAGAGTTTTTGGTGTTTAGGGATTCATCTATCCGAAGTTTGAAAGACAACCAGCAATTTTAATTCCTTCTCAGAGAAAAGATCTCTTCAATCGAATTTCTCTTTGAAAAGTTTGCTCTTTAGTGTCTTCCAATATAAAAATTTTTAAGGTCAGCTATCAATTTAAATATTTTAAATACTTTTTCCACTTTTAAATTGAACACACTTTTTATCTAAAGATTAAGCTTATTTTATTGTTTAAAAACAGTAAAAACAGTATTTTTGGCCATTTAGTATTTTAAAATCAGTCAAAAATATATCCAGAATAAGATCTGATTTTCACTTTCCTTGCGGCCAGAAGGGTTGTCCGGGATAATTTCGTCCTTTTACCCCCACATAAGGATGTGGGTTGGCCACCTTAGCGATGTCCACATAAGTTCGTCCTGCCGGGACCGCAGCACTCAGCTGCATGATAACGCCAACAAACAGGATCAAAGCCAGCACCCAGAAATGTTTTCCAAGGATCGCAGTCATTTTTATGAATCAATTTGTTACTTTAGCAATTTTGCAACTTGTCTGCGACTGCCAACGATTGACTGTTGAGAAATGCAAGCTGCACTTTCGTTTTTATAGCACAAAATCCCCCACAGCTTCTATTCTCGCTAAACACGCCAAGCTCGCCGCGCATGCGCCTCACGTTCCCCCTGTCAATTAATGGGGCTTGTAAGGAATTCATAGGCTGGCCTGTTTGTGGGCGTCATTCACACAGCATTCACAGACCGGCAACTTCCGATTGGCGATCGCCAGCCGTGTGAATGATCGCGAGAATGAAACGCAACATTCCCATAAACGAGGGGCGCGCTGAGCGATTTATGACGTAGGTGCAGTGTCGGCTGACTAAACTTAGACACGTTCTATGCTAACCTGTTTAATTCTTTCTTAGCAGCCGGTGAACTCACTAACTTCCGAAAACAACAGCCATTGACGTCAAAGAGGTGGTGCTTTGTAAACGCTTTCTAAATGAAGAGGAAGTCCAGGTAAGTTGTTCCTTAAAATCAAGCTTATCCAGGGAACTTTACCAGCATTAAAGGCTGTTAAAATGTATGGAATTTAATTCCAATTATTGTCAAGAGAAAACACCAAGCTCTTTATTACGTCTTCTCTTTATTCCAACCCTCAAACAACTGAATCAAGCTGCCGGCCTGAAGCCCCAAATCGTCTATTGTACTCTCAGTCTCCCTCCCTCCATCTCTCTCTCTCTCTCTTTCTTTTTCAGTCGCTGGGAAGTAAACAGCGATAAGGGCGCCTTGCCAATTTCATGTTGCGAAAAGAAACGAACCGATAAGCGATCGTAAGCTCTTTGGGATCAAAACAAAATAAGAAAAGAATAGTTAGCCTTCGCCGTAGCGCCGTTGGAGAGCCGGCAATCGGGAGTGGAGATAAAGGAGGCAACGACAAAAGAGACGAAGCTCAAACAGCAAAGAGCAAATTTGAAGCTCGAATTAAGCAATTTCGTCTGGCAGAGCTGACAGCTTCTTAAATTGTTTGAAGGAGGAGAGCGCGACGGTGAGAAACCAAAACAGACAAATCAATTATTTATTTTACATATACTTAAGTCATCAATATAAATTTATTTTTTTAAAATTAATTTTTGTTTGGGCTCAAAGAGATTACTCGCCAATGGGTAAGGGTGGTCTGTCGGCATATGGACTACTGTGATGATTAACCTGGTCCCCGATCAGGACAAGTTTTAAGTCTCTTTTAATAACTCCTTTGGTAACAAACTACGGTAGTCCTGTTCTAAGCCTATTAAGTTGGCTTATGGATCCAAGTTCTTTCCTGTCTGAAGCCAGCGAGCGTTAAATTTCCCATGATCCCAATAAAATAAATGCAACCGCTGCTTTCCCAATTGAAAAGCATACTTTTGGATGCTCTTTAAAAACCCAACCCACATAAATAACCTTCAACTTCAACTTGAACTACAAAACGTGTGAATTTTGTAAATGAAATTTATTTTTGGTATGCAAGGCAGTTTTTGTTGGCATCTTTGGCTGCAGTCAGTCAGATAAAATATGAATTTAATTATATTATTATTTTCCATTCGGCCAGAAGGGTTGTCCAGGATAATTGCGACTGCCAACCGAAGCATAAGGATGAGGATTGACCACTTTAGCGATGTCCACGTATTTCCGATCAGCAGGTGCCCCAGAACTCAGCTGCATTAGAGCGGCCACCAACAGGATCAAAGCCAAAGCCCAGAAACGTTTGCCAAGGAATAAAGTCATTTTGATTAAGAAAATTTGCTTTAAATTTTATGAGTGCGACTGTCAGAGATTGACTATAGAGAAATGCAAGGTGCACTTTTGTTTTTATAGCTGAAATTTCTATAGATTCTCTGAATAAAACTCGCTCCACTCAGCCGCGACCGCCGCGCATGCGCCTCAGGTTCCCTCACCCGCTTTGTGTTTTTCTCGCAGAGCAGCTAATCGAGGAGAAAAACTGCAATTGCTTTGGCAACTTCCGATAGAATTGAACACAGTAGCGGTAGAATTAGTTTGAGTCTCGCTTCGTCGAATGATAGAACATAAACGAGACTAAAGACCGGTCGGCTGGAGATAATGACGCAAAAGCTTTGCCTGTAACTTCCGAAACTAAAGTCCATTGACGTCAAAGAGCCAAATGCACTTAGACATTCCTACTTCCTAAGGTTGAAATCTATATTTCCGCATTGAATTTATTTGTGAATCCCTTAGAAAAGTTGGGGATTTCCAAGTCAGATATATCATCCCATAATTCTCTTAATAATGTGAATCAGATTCCCCATATTTCCCCATGAATCATGATGGATTCATGCCCTCGTTTCACTTGTTTTAATACCTGTAAAGTCCGTTAAAATTACCTACCCCGTTTGCTCTTCGAGTCAATTAACTATCACGCAATAATCGGGCCCGTGCTCGGTTAATTTCAGTCACGTGCCATCGGCTGATCATAAATCCCCGCTTGGCCCAGAGAGACACGCTTTTTGGCAAAACTTACAAACGGCTATTAAACTGACTTTAATGGCCGGCAAGATCGAAAATAATTACTATTTTAGGGCACAAATTAAAAATAAATTCAACTACGAAACGTGAATAAAATAAGTTTTCTTTTTCTTTTATTTTCACTAACAATTTCAACACATAATACTAATCCCTGTAGACGGCTGGAGAGTCGCTTATTATCCTCCATAAGGCACAAAAGGAGCCTGCGGTATAAAACGCCCGCCAATGGAATACTGATTCGGGTTGACAACCCTGGCTATGTCAGAATAGGTACGTCCCGTGCGGCGGCTGGAACGATGGCCATGTGGTCGGTATCCATAACCGCCTCCATAGCCAGTGTAACCACCGTAGCCTCCATAACCACCGTAGCCACCATAACCGTAGCTGTGTCCCTTCTTCAAGGCCTTGAGCAGAGGCAGAAAGAGGGCACTGCCCAAGTCCACGAAGCAGCCGAGCAGCAAGGCCAGCAAGACGAAAACAGGAATACGCATTTCGAGTGGATGTCCGTGAACGAGAATCGCCGGTGAACTGACAACGGATGCGTTGGGGTTTCTGGTATTTATAGAACCTTCGTTCCACGGTTCTGACACATGAAATGGGTTTTTTTTATTGTCTCCGCATAAAACGAAATCAGTGGAGATCTGCGCTATGCTCAAGCCAAAAGTCCAGCCCCATCCGCCGTTTATTGCAATGTTTTTTGTACTTTTTCTTCAACTGGGAACCCGGGATCGCTAGCAGCTGCTTGTCATCAGCATGCCAAGCACGCGCATGCGCCACGCATCCGTCGAAGACTGCGGCCAGCGGTCAAGAGCCGGGCACCGTCATCGCCATAGAAGCTTAACCGTTTTCAGGGCTTATCTTGTGCCGTTTCGACTAAGCTCAGCTTTTTTGATGACTTCATTAACCCCCGGCAACCGTTAGAGATGCTCAATCACTCGGCATGGCCGAAAACACAAAACAAACACTCAAAAATCTCGAGACAGGTTTTTAATCTCGCCAGAGCATTGCTCTATTTCTCGGGTGGAGGGAATCTTCAGTAAGCTTCCGAATTCCGTCGTGTTGGTTTGTCTGCCTTAACCCAAAAATCGATTAATCTATGACGCGATTTTTAATTCTCGCTTTGCTCGTGGGGCTGCTGGTCTGCCCCGGCAGCGGGCAATTTGCGGTGTCGTCTGCCAGCGCAGGCAGTGCGGTGGCCTCGGCAGGTGGAGTCACCGCTGTGGCCACTCTTCCCGGATTTGGCGGGGGATTTGGTGGTGGATTTGGTGGTGGATTTGGCGGAGGTTTTGGCGGTTTCAACAATTTCAACAACTTTGGTCCGCAATTTGGCTTCAACCAAAATCCAGGCGGCCCTTGGTTTGGCAACGGAGGTCAATGGCCACAGCAGCCGGGACCACCGCGAGGGCAAGGGCCCAGAATGCCCCAACCACCTCGAGGAATGCCTCAACCACCCAGAGGAATGCCCCAGCCACCTCGAGGAATGCCCCAACCACCACGAGGAGGGCAGCAGCCACCACGGGGAGGGCAGCAGCCACCCCGAGGACCGATTCGGCCTCCTCCGCCTCCCCAGCCGATAGGACCGAATCGGCCAAATCAACCAAATCGCAATGGCCAAGGCCCTTCAAGGCCCAAACCCAATCCGCCAGTTGTGAGGCCTCCAGCACCAACGAAGCCACCGGTGTCCATTCGTCCACCAACTGTTCCTCCAACTGCCCGACCCACTGCTCCGCCAACTGCCCGACCCACTGCCCTGCCCACTGCTCCACCCTCGAATGGCCAACTGATCAGCGGCACCAAGCGGCCGCCTTTGCAGCCTCTGCCGCCGACTCCGCCGGTGTCCCCGACGCCATCGATCCCACCGCCCACAAGACCAACACCGCCAGCAATAAAGCCACCAAAATCCATTGAGAACTCCCAGCTGAGAAGCTTCGTCTATCCGAGTTCCCCGCTCTACGTCCACCTCCCCCAAGAGGCGGCTAATGGAATCGATCCACGCAGAAGGCGATCCCTCAGCGACTCTTAAATCAGCCAATGAATCTGAGAAGAGCTTTCAGGATCTTCGCTGAGAAGGCAAAGAGCGGAGATCGTAGAATTTGCTCTTAAAATTAAAAAGCTTTCAAGTTTAGAAAAAAACAGCTGGGAGACTCGGAAAGAAACTTGGATTATTTAATTATATTATGTTAAATTTTATGTTTTTATTTAAGCTTGAAAAAAAGGAGATTACTTACAAATTATTTGCTTATAAAAGGAAAATGTTGCCGCTTTTTTAATTTAATAATTTGATTTGGGGAAATTAAATACTCAAATTCAGTTTGAAACCAAAACTTGGCAAAAGCTGAAGAGATTCTGGAGAATGAATTTGGTTACCACAAATGCCACCTGCGATTTGCAAAAGATCCAAACATATATCGGCTATATAATCTGAGAAATCGGTTTGAAAAGTCACCGGAATCTGGCTGGTAAGTTTAGAAATCAATTTGAGCAGAAATTTCAATTTAAATTTTTTTCTTTTGGATGGAAAAGGATTGAAGGAGAGTTGGAAGATTCATTGGTTGGATTCATTGATTCATTCAAGTCATTAATTTCCAATCTGACAAATTTCAGGAGAGCCCTCAACTATTTTCCGATGTTTTTAAATTCGCCGCTTAATTTTAGTTAAAGAATTGAATTTATATTAAATCATTTATCTTAGATTATAGCCAAAATTTATAATACATTTTTAAGTCCCTAATAACCGGCATTTCTGTACCCCTGGACTGGAGGATTCTGAGGTCGTCCATAGCCTGGATGCGTAGCCCATTGACCCGTTCCAGGCTGTGACTGTGGCCGCCCATAACCATGCCCATAAGTCGGAGCATATGGCTGGGCATAAGGATCCCTCTGTCCATAGTAAGGCTGCCGAGGCGGTGGAGGTGGAGGCGGCGGTCCGTAAGGTCGAGGAGCAATCACGGCAGGTTGGCCGTAAGGACCTCCACTGTAGTTGTAATCGTAGCCGTGGTAGTGGTGGTGGTAATGAGGCTCCACGTAGGGAGTCCTGTGCGGAGTGTCCTCGGCCAGGTAGAGCAGAGCGTCGGCTATTTTGTCGAAGGTCGGCCGAGCCTGCGCCTGGCCAAGCGCCGCCAGCGCCAAGATGACGAAAGCAAGTTCCATAATTGCTGGGTTATGTTTAGTCTCGGGGATTTGCTGGCTGCTTTTATACCCACGGCAGGCCGAGCTGATAAGGATTGTTGACAGATGCTGGCAATTCGGTGACCTTGCCGATAAGCCGGTTAGACTTGAACCCGGGAAAAGCCGACATGCAGAATTCGAAAAACCTTCACATCTCAGTTTGGCAAGTTTTGGAAGGCCAGCGAATGAATCTAAGCTTGGACCTGAATTATCCCCAATTTGTAGCGATTCGAGGCATCAAATCTGCCGTCCATTTGGCCCACTGATAACCCCAACCGGCGGCCCCTTCAAAAACAAACAAGGCCCCGGATCAGGCGGGGCCAAAACGCGCCAGTCGATGGCCAGCATTGAAGTCGTCATGTTCTGGAAGTGCTTGGTTTTGGGGCTGCTGTGCTCCTTGGCCGCGGGGCAGTACGCCCGCGACGAGAGCCTGGAGGAGGACAAAACGAATTTCAACTTGGCCTCCACATTCTCGGGCGACATTGTGAACAGCCGGCAGCGGGCGCGGGCGAGCATTGCGGCTCCCATAAATCCCTACGGCTGCAGTCCTGGAGGGACCAGCTGCCAGCAGGCTGGCTACCAGCCGAGTCCTGGCGCGGCGGCTGCTGAGGTGGACGAGCCGCATGGCCATGCGCGGGAGGCCGCCCGGCAGCCGCTAGACAATCGAGTAGTCCGCCCTTCACCACCGCCAGCTGGAGCGGATTTTTATTCTCCTCCTCCCCAGTATCCTCCAGCTCAGGATCTTCCACCTCAGTATCCTCCACCTGGATATCCCTACCGACAGCCATCAGGAGGTCCTGGGCTTCCTCCAACCATCTACCCGCCTGCGCCAGGGCCTGCTGTGTATCCTGGCGCGGATCTGCCGCCAGCTCCCGAGCATCCAGTGCTGCCAGTTTACCCAGGACCCTACGGCTATCCTGGGCAGTACTTGCCCCAGTATCCGGTCTACCCGCTGCCGCCTCAGTTTCCCGGTTACGTGGGCGGCCCGCCCGGAGTCCTGCCGGCAACACCAGCCAGCCCAAGACCCCGCAACCATTTGGACCACCGATTCAAAATGACCACGGAGTACCAGGAAGACGGCGTCCACAAGGGTCCTTTCGAGGTCCTGAATAGCCACGGTCCTTATGGCTATGGCAGCGGCTTTGCCGGCGGCTACAATGGAGCCTACCAGCGGCCAGGATATTAGGCTGCCTTTTAATTTGAATTTAAGTGGTGGGGGGCAGAATTTCCAGCAGCTGCTGATTCGCAATAAACTTGATTCCTTGCCAAAGGACGAAAAACCAAAGCAATTAGCCATGTCATCCAGAAAGTTGAGTTCGGGCAACTCCCTGCCACTCCAGAGAGCCGAGCCGCAGAGCCGCAGATCCTTGGGCACCCCACCGACGATCGAACCGGAAAGCAAGAGAAACATGCAAGCCTGCCCGGCCCGACTACCTGGAAAGGACACTGAAAAAGGAGCACAGCAAACTACTTCCTTGCACAATAGCACACTCACACACAGTCGCCTGCAATGTGTTGATCTGTGCGGCTGGCTGTCTGTCTGGCCCAAGGTGGTGGCAACGGAGCGTTGTCCTTAAACAATCCTTATTATTTGCAGCAGCTCAAATCGGTTATATACATGCAGTGATTTGGACGGACAACAAAGACGTCGTGCGGCGCAGGCGCAGGCGCGCAGTCTGCCCGCCAAATTTTGGCGCCCAAAGGAGGCCCGCCAAAAAAGGCAAACTCCTTGCTGGAAGGAGAAAAAAGGACAAAAAAAAGAGATCAAATACGGACAAAATACATTTATTTGGGTTTTTAAATTAACATCGAGTGCACATAGAAAAAATGGACATTGGCATAACGTACGAGTAAAGTAACTAGGACAAAGATTTCACAAATTTCTGGCTCCTTTTTTAACAGCAAAACTACAACAAGGATAACAACAACGGCGGCTCTACTTCCAGCTTCCTAGGGGTTGATCGGCGGCTCGGCTTGGCTTGGCCTGCGTACAGGACACGCGTCCTTTTTGTAGTTGCCAGTGCTCTGTTAGTGTTGGTTAGTTCGGCGGGGGAAGGGGGTTGGATTACATCTGCTGGCTTTGGAGGTTATACAAAGTGCTTGTTTTTATTAAATGCCAGTAAATATATTAATATAAATTTAAATTAATGAATACAAATATAAATTTGGATGTTAATTTATGCTTGAGTCGTTTTTGATGGCCGGAATGCATTTTTGTCTTTTGTTTAATTTTCTCGATGGTGTCTCGTCGGCGGTTTGTAAGGAAAATGCAAAGAAAAACAAGAAAACCAAAAACAAAAAACAAATTTGCTTAAAAATTAAAGTCATGGAATGGAGAAACTAAAAAAATAAACATAAAACGAAAGCAAATTCAAAAAACTTAGTCGGGTTAGTTCCAAATAATTACTTAAGGATCTCAACGATGCGATTGCAGTGCTGGAGATATAATCCAATCTTGGCTATGCTAGCGACTTACGCCTAGACTTAAGTGCGTACTGAAAGCGTAACAATTGATTTGGGCTAAGTTCCTTGGCAGCACTCATAAGTTTGTGGTGGGCACCTTGGCCTTGGGGCTGCCAACGGCGCCCTGGGCATTCTCGTTCTGGATCAAATCGAGATTATTCTGCATGAGCTCGGCATTGGTGAGCAGCGGCACCTTGGCCACCTCGTGGAATATCTTGTGCGAGTATTTGTTCCGTATCGTCTTGATGGCCGTGCGCGGCTTGCGGGACAGCGCGGTATTCAGAATGGGAATCAAATAGGCAAAGTCCGAGAGCTCGTAGCCGGAATAGTAGGCCAGGGTGGAGCTCCAGGTCTTCTGGTTCAGCTCGGCCACGCCGCCGTGCATGCGCAGGGCCATGTAGAGGGCGGCCGAGGCCATTTGGGAGTCGCTGAAGGCAATGGTCGTGTACTCCATGAGGGCCAATTCGAGGATGTAGCGGGCCAGGGTCAGGGTGGGCATTTGGACCTTGGCGCAGCGGGCGTAGCGGCGCAGGAAGCGATAGGACAGGGGAATGCCCAGATCGTATTTAATCACCCGCAAGGTCTCCATTTCCATCTTGACCAGCTCGTTTTGGTCGTAGGCATTGTCGCAAATGTACAAGAAGTCCTCGACCATGGGCGGCTGGCGCTCGTCGTACTTGCAGGCTATGAAAATCGCTGCGGCGCCCAGCAGCTGCAATTTCTCCTTGTTGATGATCTCGCGGCACAAGTAGAGATCCACAATCTTAACAGCCAAGTAGAGAGTTTCATGGTTAAGCTCAAAAGTCTCCTGCACCTCGACCATCCAGTCGACCAGCAGCGTGCGCATCCAGGGCGTCAGGTGCACCTGCCTGGGCATGTAGTCGTCTATGGGGAACTCACTCTCGCGGGATTTCAAGTAGTTGAAGATGTCCATGGAATAGTGCGACACCTGGAAGGGATCATCCCAGTTGGTGCGATCGAAGTCTTCTACATCTGCTGGAATCGGTTTGACGGGCGCCAGCACGGCAGCAGCAGCGGCAGCCGTGGCTGCCGTGGTGAGAGCCAGGGAGTCTCTCTCATCAGTCTTTTGTTGGAGTTTGGCTGAGCGGCGGCGGGCCACCTCGAAGTTGCCCGAGAGCCGCAAGGACTCGCAGCTGGAGATGTCCTCGAGGGCCGACATATAGAGGCTTTCTTCAGTCTTGTTGAAATCATTGGAGATGCGACGGGTGGGCTTATTGGCGGCCACTGGCACCGGCACGGCCAGTTGGTTGGCTGGCAGCGACATGAGGGGCAAAATCGAGGTGACTGCCGGGGCTGGGGCAGCCGCAACAACGGGTTTCTTTGGTGGCAGCCGGCGCTTGGGACGCGCCAGGGACTCCTCCAGCCGGTCTAGAATTTTGTGGCAGTTCTCTATGGCATCCTCTGTTTTCATCGAGGCACGGGTCATGATTTTGCTCTGAGCTGCCGCTGCCGCCGCCGCCGGCGCCGGTGCTGGGGCCGGTGCCGCAAAAGTGTTGATGGCATTGTCAATTTTCTTTGCATCGAGCAGAGCCTGAAGCTGCTGGGCGGTGGGCTTTTTGGGCAGCTGTTTTTTCTCGTCATCGCCGCCGGCCGGATGCAGAGCCATAATTTTCACATTGTTCGTCAGGGTGCCCAGAGCAGAACGCTTGATTTTATCATTCTTGATGGGGCTGTTGTCGGCCTTGCGCTTGGACCGCGTTTGAATGTTTTCCACATTGGCATCGATGTTGTTGGCGCGACGGGTTAAGCCTTTGCGGGAGCCCATCACTAAATTGTTTAAGGGCGCAGCCTGTGTAGGGGCTACGACAGCACGAGAATTGCCCTTTGCTGGCGCCATTTTGAAATGCAGTGTGTGGGGTTGTTCTTGTTGTTGTTGTTACTAATACGCTGCTAGACCGTCGCGTCGTCGTCCTGGTGTTGTTGCTTTTGATGCCGCCGCGGCTTGGGTTGTTTTTTTTTCGAGCTGGCTTGGGTGCTTGTTTGGTGTTGTTTGGTACTTTGGCTTCGTTTTAAGCAGCACTATATTAATTTCTGTTTAAAATTGTTCACTTATAAATTTAATAAACTTGCACAAGCGTCGGTCTTTTACAAACTTACTTTTTTTCAGCGCTGGACTAATGCCGCTTGGCCGCTCTGCTCATAACGGCGGTTGCAAAGATACAAAGCATAAATCCAAAAGTAGAAAAAGAAATGGCGGGGAAAGGCCGCCGATGGCTGGGTTGTCGTGTCTTTGTTAGGCCCTTAAATTGTTTTGAAGTAATTGCAGAAATTTAGAGTGTTGACTGGATTTTCCAGCCACGATGTTTATTTTAAAAAATGTGTGCTTAGAAGTTTGTTTAAATGTTGGCAAGTTTAGCTTAAAATCTAGAAGAAAAAAACAGAGCTGCAGGCCAGGCTTGCATTTTCGATAATTGGCATACGCGAAGGGGAATGTTGCTTTGGCCCACAGCAAATGGGAATTGATTAGAGGATGGCGCTGCCATAGGAATCCGCAGCTGTGATGCAAATGAAATGCAAAGAAAGTCTGGCAACGCTAGACTGGAAAAGTGGTACCAATTAGCAGAAATGCGTGAATGAATTTAAATTAATTTTAAATCGGTGTAAATATATTTCTGTTTATTTTAATTATATATATTTTTGATTAGCAGCAATTATGGATAATTGGTTAAGTAAAATTTATTGTGCCAATATTGAAAATAAAATCCTCTTTCGAACAGCCACACGGTAGTTTGAGTCTCGGCAAGGAGCGGATTTCTATTGCAATGTTTATGAGCTAATCACAGTTTATAGAAACTAAATAAATAAGCGCTTCCTATTTCCACAGCTTAATCACGCCGTCCCGGGACGCGGAAGCCACATAAACCTGTCCCTTCTCCTTGCACATTATCAAATCGGTGATGGCATCATGATGGCTGGCCGTGGGCATATCCGGCCCCGATCTTGGGTTCTCCTCAATCGAATTACGCAACTGATTGGCCTCGCCGGTGTTTCCCAACGAAATCACATGCTCCTCGATCACCTGGCTGCCATCAATCAAACGCGAACTGCAAGAAAATCAATAGATAAAACAATTTTCCTTGCTCTCCCCGGAGTCAACCAAATTACCTGTAATTGAAGGCCACATCCGCGGGGTTATCCTTGGCCGAGGGCACTATCAAGGCGGAGTTTTTCGGCGAGCCAATGTCCCAATAGCGAATCCTCTGATCCGAGCTGCCCGTCAAAATGAAAGGCGAGCCGTCTACAACGCCACTCAAAATACCACAGGTCGTGGCCGGATCATTGAGGTTGGTGTTGGTCAGAACGGGCGCCGGGCTGGCCCAGAGCACCGTCTGGCGTTGGCCGGTCTCAATGTTCCAGACGGTGACCTCGTTGTTCGACTGCGAGGCCGAGATCAGGTAGGAAGGCTCCGTGGGATGGCAGGCCACCTTGCGGATCCAAGAGTCCGCCGGATGCTTGATTTCCGCTATGGGCAGACGGAAGCGCAGATCCCAGCAAATATGCTTGCCGCCGCTGGTGCCCGTGGCCAGCCAAGAGCCCGTGGGATCCGCGCAGATCGTCGTGATCACCCCGTGCCGCAGTTCGTTCTGCAAGCGCCAAGCGCTGTGCTGCATCCTCGCGTCCCAGGCCACAATTCCACCGTACAAAGTGGCATAGACCACGACGCTCTGGGCCGACTGATCCAAGGCATGCATGTCCACCACGGGGCCGTCGTTGTGCTTACTGAAAATGAGGAGAAATTGAAGTTTTTTGCAGACTTGGCTGACTGCTCACTCACTTCTCGTCGAGGGCCTGCTGGAGGGTCATTTTGGTGGAGTTGCGGTCAATGCGCATCATCAGAATGCTGCCGTCCTTGCCGCCCACCGCCAGGCACTGGCCGCCGTCGCAGGCCGCCAGGGCATAGATGGGCGTCTGGGCGGAGTAAACCTGCCGGGATTTGTTGATGCCCGGATGGCCGTTCAGCTTGCCGCAGTCCCACAAACGCACGGTGCCGTCAATGCTGCCGCTGGCAAACAGCGAGCCGTTGGGCTTCAGCGGCGCCAGCTTGATCACCGACTCCGAATGCTCGTGCAGATGGGCCACCAGAGTGCCATTGAGGCGCCAGTTCGAGGGGTAGGGGGTGGTGAGTTTGTCGTAGCTGCAGCGCTGGGCCAAGGCCAAGACATTGAAGCGCTTCTTGATCTTATAGCGCAGCGAGTCGAGGTCCTTGCGGCACTCAGACGAACGCTCCTGCCAGTAGTTCCGCTCCGGCAGAGTATACTCGCCCAGGGAGGTGGCCGCGCTGACGCTGGTGGGCGGGGCCACGGCGGTGGGGTTGGGGCTGCCGGCCAGGCCGCCGCCTCCTAGGGGAGTGGCGGCCACGTCCGTTGCAGGCGACACCAGCGGCGGGGCCTCCGTGGAGCCTGCAACAAGAAATCCTGTGAGGAGTTCAAGGCTTTTGTGTTTTTGCTTACGCGTTTCCAAGGGCAGCTTGTTGGTCTTCTCGGCCAGAGGATACTCGTGGCAAAGGAGCTGCTTGCGGCTAAGGGGAATGCGCCCGTTGCTGGACACCGAGTCGTCCAGGTCCTGCTGGGCCTTGTGCCTCAGCTGGATGAGGAAAACCCGCATGGCCAGCAGCTGCAGCTCCACCAGATCAGTCATTCCACTCGAGCTCAGCCGCCGGAACAACTGCAATGGGAAATCCTTCACTAGAATCCAAAATTCTCCAAGACAAACTTACAATGCGCAGATTCTGGTCCATGTCCTCGTACTGGGGCGCCAGGCCAGGACGACACTTGGCCCGCACCTTAGCCCGGCTCTCCAAGGCCGCAATAAAGCGCTGAATCTCCTGGAAGCGCAGCACGCTGTCGAACACCTGGCGGGGGATGGGCGGCTGCACGCAGTCCAGCAGGATGTGCGGCTTCTCGACCTGGATGAGCGGCGAGCGCAGGAACCTGCCAATGGCCGGCATAATCTTGCACTGGACATCAATGGCGCTGAGGTTGCGCGCCGTCGTGGCAATCATGCCGCAAATCTCATGCCGCACCCAGAGATTTGGGTGGACCAAATAGCAGGCCGTCTCCTTGATGATCTCGGTGACCGTGGGCTTCTTGATGTGGCCCAGCTCGATGAGTATGGTGACCGCGCGGATGGCCTTGGCAATCACGAACTCCTCGCGGTCGGTGAAGCCCTGCTGGAGCAAGGGGACGAGAATATCCGAGGCCTGCCAGCCGACGTAGCCGGCCACGCCGGCAATGTTGTCGTAGAAGGCGCCGCGCAGGTTCTTGTCCTCGTCGTTGAGGAAGGTCATCATGTGCGAGAGGATAATGTCGTTGGCCTTGTCCTTGCCGAAAAAAGCGCACAGATCGCAGATGCCCGACTCCATCAGCGTCTGCTTGACAATCGGCTTGGTGTCGGTCAGCAGGCTGAGCACCGCCTGGCGCACAATATCGTGGAGGGCATTCAACTCCGCCTCGTAGCGGGGGGTGGGCATGTCGTTGGGGGCATTGCGCTGGGTCTCCTCGAGGAAGTAGACGGCGGTCTTGGCCAGGGCGGCTATGTTGCGGGCGAAGGCCATGCGGACAATCACGGAGCTGGGCTCGTTGGCCAGGTCCGTGATGGAGGGCAGGATGTACTCGGGGAACACATTGGCATCGCTGCGTGGTATGTCCTTGACCAGGGCCAGGCAGGTGGTCAGCGTTTCAATGGCCTGCACTTGAACTTTGGCCGTCGAGGTTTGGGCCAAATGAAGCTGCCAAAGAAATCAATGAAAAAAGGATTTTCTCAGCTTCCCTTTCCACTCACAATGTAGGGCAAAATGCGGTCCAGGATAACGTCCGAGTTGGTGTACTTGGACAGCTTCTGGAGCAGTTCTAGGGCGGCGATTTTGGTGTTGGTCTGCTTGAGGCCGCGGATGCAGGAGGTGACCACGGTGATGATCAGGATCAGGCCGTCCTGCTCGGGCGGCAGGCGCTCCGAGTCCTCGTCCGCCTTCTCCTGGCTGTCATTGGCCTGGGTCAGGACCTTAATGCAATGGCTCATGTCCTTGTGCAGCCGATGGATTTTGTCGTCGGGCGACATAATCGGCGTGGAGGAAAACATTTGCAAATACATTTGCAAAAACGAGAAGAAATACTCGGGGAACAGTTGGCCCCGCTCCTGGTCCAGGTAATCCTCGGCGCTCTTGCGGTTTATCGAGTTCAAATCAATCATCGAGGCCAAGAGATTGCGCAGCCTTTCGTTCTCAATGCCCTGGAGATGCTTCTCCACCAGTTTCCGCTCGCCCCGACGATAGGCCAGCAGCTGGGAGAGCTCAAAGGGAGCAGTGCCCTCCGTCCAAAGCTCCAGCAAAGCGCAGCTGAAAGGACCATAAAGTTAACCGTTGAAGGATTGCTTGGATCAACTTACCCAGCGGAGAATATGTCCATGGCCGGGAGCAGCGAATTGGCCGCTTGATTCGAGGCTCCTTGGCTGACGAAATCAATGGAAAACATGGACATATTGGCCCCCTCCTCGGAGGACATCGTCTTCACAAACCGCTCCGGGGCAATGTAGCAAGTGCGCCGGCGGCTCGTGTCAAAGAAATAAGTGTAGTCGGCGGGGTTGTCCTCCGGCAGGTAAGTGGGCTTGAACGAGGCAAAGTCCGAGAGCAGAATCCAATTCCAGGAGGTAATCAATATATTCTCCAGCTTGATGTCGCCATGGCAGATCTTCTGCTTGTGGCACTGATTCAGGGCGCACAGAATCTGGAATGTAATCCACTTCTTCTCCAGCACCGTAAGGAAGGGACGCGTGGACACGCGATCGTATAAACTGTGCTTCACGTATTCCCGCATCAGGTAGGCCGCCTTGTCGATTAGCTGCCAATAACATAAAGAATGATTAAGTGGAAATTCCGGGTGGGGGTCTGCTTACCTCGACCCGCTGAAAGGGCAGGCAGTTGACGGCGTTGGCCAGGGTTTTCTTGATGTTTTCGAGGCTTTCCTTGTGCAGCTCGAGGGGCAGTGTGGGGTCGTGTTTGACGAAGACTTTCACAACCACAAGACCCTCGTCGGTTTTGGCCTTGGCCACTTTAAAGAAGCGTGTGCTGCCCATGCTGGGAAATTGGGGAAAATGCAAGGCAAAAATTTAAGTGGGCGTTGATTTGTTGTTTTTGTTTTACTTACTTTGAGTCGAAGGTGATTTCGTTGCCGAATTGGCCGGAAAAGTAGTGTTCGACCGCATATATTTGCGATGGCGCAATTCCTACAAGTTGATTGCCCATTTTGCTCAATTTCGCATTTCAAAATTCGGAATTAATTTAATTTTTCGCCAGCTGCGACTGCGAATTCCAAATGTACACTAATTTTTTTCACGCACAACACAAACAGCTGTTGGCGAACAACAACAACAACAGGCGGGTGTCATGGTTCTTTTAACTAGTTCGTGGTGAGTGGCACTGCCAACTCGGGTCGATAGGCACTGCAAGAGCGCGGATTTTAAATTAACTAAAATTAATTTTACGAAATAGCACAAAAATCACAATTTTTTATTCATGCTACTAAGATAATTAGCATTTTAGTAATTCTGCATATATATTGAAGGGTAAATGGGCATGAAAAAATAAGTTGCATATTTAATGAACCAGTTCCAATAAATACAATGCGGCGCTTTTAAAAATAGGGAATTTGTTTGGATATATAACAGCAGTTTGGATATTTTGCACAATTTTCATAGCTCCACGTTGGCCGCATTCTTACCATCTAAAAATAACTCCAAGTTAATTAAAATGTGGACCTTTAGTCTCAGCTTTGGCTAGGTGTTCCTGGTTCTTTGTTCTTTTCCCAGTTCGGCGCGAACCGGTTGAGTTTTTGAATCAACGCCAATTAAAGATAAGAGCAACTAATTTGTTGCTTTGCCGCGAGTGCAATGCCTTCCGTGCCCAAAGGTGCACTGCTGATTCAACGCAATCGCTTGATAATGCAAAAGGCACGTGGAAAACTGCGCTATAAAAAGGCCCTCGCCTTGACCAGAATCAGTTTCCAAGATGCGTTTTTCAGTCTTTGTGTTCTTTGCTTGCGCTGTGGCCCTGGCCCAGGCCACATCCTGGAGGCTATCAGCCGATTCCAGCTCTGCTGAAGTCGAGGCCAACCCTCTGATCCAAGAGAACTGGCCCCGGGACATTGTGAGCCATCCCGAAGCCAACCTGCTGCTGCTCAAAGTCGAGCGCCGCATGCAGCGCCTGCCAGAGAGCCACGCCCACTTGAAGCCCCGCATAGTCAAGGCCGTCTCCGACCTGCTGCGCGGCTGCCAAATGGCCAACACCATCAACGAGCCCTGCGTCAAGCGCTCGATAGGCACGGCCATGGCCATCATCAACGGCCTGGAGGCCACCGAAGCCAGCAAATCACAATGGTAGATTGAAAGTTTATCAAAATAGAAAATAAACAATTCCGAAAAGAAAACAACAAACCAACAGACCAACCAACAATTCAGCCCCATCTGCTCGTCAATTTCTTGTGCTCCCCCTGCAGTCGCCGTCGCTCCGTCTTCGCGAACTTGCTCTTCTTGTACAGCTGCTCCTTGACCCGATTCTTCCGCTTCTCGTCCATGCTGTACCGCCGCAGCATGTCGCGCCGCTCGAAGATCGAAGTCGAGATGTCCTGGCAGTCATGCGACGGCATACAGAAGCTCCAGGAGCCAAAGATGGTGTCCAGGCAGCCACACGTCCGGCAGTAGCCCACAAAGGCCGCAATCTGGTTGGAGCCCACCTTCGTCGAGGACAGGGTAATGGGCCCGCCCAGCAGGCTCATCGATTGCCCGGTGAAATACCAATCGCTGAGGTTGCCCAGCAGCTCGTGCTGGCGCGGCGGCACAGTGTCCTGGACCGAGACCACCAGCGTGAGGCGCTGCTTCTTGTGCGAGTGGAAGGTCTTGATGTTGCCCGGGCTAATCTTGGAGCACTGGCGGGAACAGCGGTTGGGGCTCTTGGGCTGGGCACAGACAGGCTTCTCCACGTCCTCGCCGGTCTTGTCCTCAATTATGTTGATGCGCACGCCGAGCTGCATGGACTCCCAGGAGCCCGTCAGCATGCACGGAGCACCTGCGTCACAAAGAGAATGAAATTCTCAAATTTTGGGCCGTTCGGTTTTACTAACCTACCGTCGGTGGGATCCTCGAAGCAGCAGGGCAGCGGCGACGACTGGCTGATGGGTGGCGAGTCCGTGTCGAAGGTTTCCCCAAAGAACAGCGGCTTCGTGTGGCTCCGCTCCTCGTGCATCATCTCGAGTCGCTGCAGAATCTTGTCCAGAATCGGGGCCAGCTGTTCGCCGGAATCGACGGCGCCAACGGCATTGACGGTGCCGACGGCGGGACTGACGGGAACAACAATCGGGGCGAGCTTGGTGTTTAGATTTGGTGCTTGAATTGTGCTGGTCGTCTGGCTTGCTTTTTAAAAAACTAATTAACCAAACTGATGGGCGAAAGGACTTAAGGCCAGCAGATTTTACCTGAAACAAAAGGTGTCCGCTGGTCGCCCAGGTGGGCCGCATTGGCAATGCGCTGGGCCAGCTCCGTGGGCGATAACTTCAGCTGGCTGGCCATTTGCTCGAGCAGCCCGCCGCCAGGAGCAGGGAGATTCGCAGAGCCCTCGCCAGACGAGGTCAGGACCTCGGGGAAGGTGGGATCTCCTGCAGGCACAGCTGCGGGATCTTCGCCGCCCTCGAAACTGGCCACTGGCAGCTTGAGGTTGCCATAGGCCCCGGCAGCTGACGACTGCTGGTCCTTGGCGGCGGCCTTGTTGTGGGCCTCCTTCCACCAGGTCTGCTTGGCCTGCAGCACTTTGTTGAGGTTGTCCAGCTGCTTCTGGTACTCGTCATAGAGGCTAAAAAACGGAGCCTGCTTAAAGGAATTGATGGCGGTTTTTATCTCCTTCGGCTCGATCCCGGAATAAGGAGCCAAAGGCAACGACTCCACCGGCACTGGAGCAGGCACAGCAACAGGAGCAACGGGCGGCAAAGCTTCTACAGGCCCTGGGGCAGGGGCGGGTTCCACAGGCGCCGGCACCTCCGGCTTGGCTTGCTGGCTGTTCTCGTCCTTGGCCTTGAACTTCAGCCCAAAGCCATCGTAGTTCTGGCCGTCCTTGGAGGCATTGACCGAGGCCAAAGCATTGGCCGTGAAATTGGCCGCCGAAGCCTGCGACACCACCGACCACACAATGTTGGGCCGCAAAGGAGCCTCGGCCGGGGCATTGCCCGTGGTGAGCGGCACTTCGTTCCACACCAGCTGGCGGGTCTTCGAGTTGGGCAGGAAGTAAGGCTTCGGCCCGCCATTCACATTGGTCATGGCCACAAAGGACTCCAGGGCCCGTATAAAAGCCTCGTTGTTCCGCTCGCAGGCAGCGCTGGGGGCGCTCTGCTCCTTGCGGGGCCGAACATTCGTTGCGTGGGCCAGCTGGGCCGCGGGGATCTTGAGAGGATTGGCCGCCTCGCAGCGGCACTGGGCCAGCTCCTTGGCCTTCCGTTCGATTTCGCTGTTTATGGGCAGCTCAGTGTCGCTGGTGATGGAGCTGAGCGCCGGCTCGGTGATTGGGGGGCGGGTCTGGTTGGCCAGGATCTCGAAGAGCTTTTTCTTGTACTCCTCGTAGACGCCGCCGTTGTTGATGAACTTGCGCTCCTTCTCCATCTCCTTGGCCACGCGCTTGAGCAGGTTCTTCGGGAACCCCGCGCCCAGGCTGTCCAGCAGGGCATTGAACTCCGCCTGGTTGACGCTTTTGGTGACCACCCGCACGCTTTGGTCGGAGGCGGATTTCGCGGCCAGGGGGTCGGGGCGCTGGCGTTCAATGACCTCGAAGGGATTCACATTTATCTCCATGTCCTTGAGCATTTGCTTGGCCATGTCGTTGCTGGTCTTGTGCTCCTCCAGCTGCTGGACGACGCTGAGTAGCTCGCCCAGGGCATCGAAGCGGGCGGGATCGTTCTGCTTCTGGGCAGGGACCACCGACTCGGCGTTGAGGTACTTCATTTCCTGGCGCGGCTGGGATTTGCCACTCATATACTTTTTGTAGATCTTGTTGATGTCCAGGAAGTCGTCGGCCTTGATGTCCTTGTCCTCGACGGGCTTGATCATGGCGGTCTGGACCTGGGAGGACTCCGGCACGGAGGGCACGTCCAGCTTGACAATCACCATGCCGCTGACTATGGGCCGCTTGGGGTCCAACTTGTCCTTGGACTGCGGCTCCGGGGCGGTGCCTGGTGAGGGCTGCTCGTTCAACTGCTGGCGCTGGACCTCGTTGGACCGCTCGTCGGTGGCATCGTATTTGGGGTACTTGTCCTCGCCCAGGGGCTTCGGCTTAATGGCCTTGGGCTCGCTGACGTTGTTCTGGACTGGGCGATTGGTGGACTCGCGCAGCTCCTTCTCGCTGTCGTTCTCGTCGGACTCCTCGCGGACGCGGTCCTTGTAGGCATCGTAGAGTCGCCGCACGTCCACCTTGCTGTTGGTGAGCCGCAGCCAGGAGTCCAGGTCGCTTTGGGAGTCGTCTTTCTGGGCGATGCCGCGGTGGGGGCGCCGCATGTTGCTGGGCAGGACGCTTGAATCAACGGGGACCAGGGCAAGCGATAGGGCGATTAGACAAATGACCGTTAATCGATTTACGCTCTGACTGTTGGGCCAACCAGACATTTCATGTCGATGGACATTCCCAGATTCGGCGTCTCTACGGGTCGGTGATTGTGTTGAATGTTATCCTTTCAAATTTTCTGCTCTGACACTGACAGTTGTCGCCCTGCCCGCACCACACTACAAATAAACAAGTTAGGGAGTAGGGGTCGAGCTTTTACCTTTGTAAATTGAATTTAATTTTGATTTCCACCATTCTTATTACCCGACGGCCATTTTTAAAAATGCACGACTACCACTTTCCTAAGTTGGCAGGCCTTTAGTAGTGGGCAACAGCTGTTTTTATATTTCCCTTATATGGCAACACTTGTCATTTCGTTGCATGGATGTTATCGGTATTTGTTATCGGCAACGACCCATCCCCGTCCTTTTGTGACGTCCCATAAATTTTAAAAGTTGATTTTCTTTACGGACAGACAGACAGACAAGGCTAGATCGCTTCTCTTCTGATTCTAACCATATTGGGTATTCGGGGTATCTACGACGTACCCTTGCACTTCCAGGTACAGGATATAGA
>JBAMCP010000345.1:0-50120 GCA_037075105.1 Lissocephala sabroskyi | reverse complement strand
ATTCCCTTTTAGTAGGATTTATAGAAGTCATTAAAATAGACAAGAGATTGAAATTATCATTTCCTATTTCTCCGAGCCAATATGTAAGGTCTCAAAGTAAATAACACATCAAAGATAGTAGAAATGTCCTTATGTTATGGCACACCAAAGTCGCTTGAGCATTCGGAAGTTTTCTTGGGAAGTCAGGGAATAATTTAGTCTTTCACAAAAGCTGCTACATAAAGATGTTTCCCGATCTGTTTGCAGACTTTAACTATTCGATTATTTGCTTTATAACTTTGGTTTGCGAGACCTTAAATATCCTTATGATCCCCCAAACCTGAATTGGACATAGCCCGATTTTAGCAGACTGCGAATAGACGACCTCCAAAAACAGATGAAATTTTCAATTATTGAGCAATCTTGTAAGAATTTTGTCGGCTTTTTAGAAAACCTAGAAATGGGCCTTATGTTAAGCTAAAACAATATAAAATCCAGTAGACAATTTAAGACAATCCAACATAGTCTGACTTTTTAAAGGAATGGAATTTATTAAAGCTAAAAATGAAGTCTGCTAAAGACTCTGATACATTCCTTGTTTCTCGGCTTGCTTAGCAAATTTATAGAAACCAAACATCTTTTGGTTCTTGATTAGAGTTCAGAAAATTCCGTTTATCATTTAATTTGAACCAAAATTTAATACATAAAATTTGAACTACTTGAAAGCAAAAATATAAACTCAGTCATCTTTTAAGTTTTCTTTCCTAAAGTTTAAAGCGGATTAGGAAATTAAATTAGTTACCCCGCTTATTTAAAATGACCGATAGTTATTAGGCAAACAGAAAGTTTATTAAACACCTCAGAAAATTCCGTGGTCGGTTTGAGTTCTCATAAATTTCTAAAATTCTCTCTGCTACTGAATTGCGGGAAACAAAACTCAGCCAACCACTTTTCATTGCTGGGCAGCTTTGAATTTTTGGGCCAATAATCACAGCCAATTATTATAATGAAATGCTATTTTATGGCCACCGAAACCTCAAACACCGCAAGCTGCTGAGAGCTGAGAAAATTCCTAAGAATAACAAATATGCATTCAATTTGCCTGCTTTCAGATTTCGGTGATCATCTATCTGCTGTATTTGCAGTTGGGCATCAGTGCGGTGATTGGGGCGATTGCCTGCATTTGCATAATGACGCCCATGCATTTTCTTATCGGCAATGCGATGTCCAAGAATGCCGAAGTGATAGCGGTAAGTGTGGCAAAGGACGAGAGGGGGGAATGTGGATTTGAATTTAATTAAAGTCGGAGAAAACATCGCAAAACAATGAACAAAAACTAATTTCTGTGGAAAGCAAATTTACAGAATTTTATGACCATGAAAATGCCAAAGAGCCAGACCAAAAGTGCTGGCCCTGGCCAGACAGTTGGATTGCTGGTGGTATCTTGTGGCTGTTGTTGTTGTGCTGGTCAGTTGTGCGCTGTGTCTGTGTGAGAGTCCTGACAGTCCTGCCAGGCTGCTGGTGGGCTCATTAAAAGTTTCCTGTTAACAGATTTGTGGTCAATTTAAAGTTATTGTTGGTTCACCGACTCGAGTTAATTGAATTCGAGATCCTTCAAGGCGTCTGGCTTACCCTAAACTCCTTCATTTATCCCGCAGAGATACACCGACGAACGCCTAAAGAAAATCCACGACGCCCTGATCGGCATAAGGATAATCAAGCTAAATGCCTGGGACGATGTTTTCCTCAAGAAGATCAAAGAGGCGCGCAAAAAGGAACTCAAATACCTCAACAGGGACTCGATCTATTGGACAGCCATGGGTAGGCCAAAAGAGTACACCAAATTCGTAATTTTCACCCCTGCTTACTTTTTTCCAGTTATCCTGACCCACATTTCCACAGTGCTGATTACCTTCATCACATTGGTGGCCTACGTCTGCCTGCCCAAGGACGGCAACTTGGACTTGAATGCCAGCCACTTATTCTCGGCCCTGGCCTTGTTTCAGCAGCTCACAGTGCCTCTGCTGATCCTGCCGATCACCGTGCCCATAATCATCGATGCCAGGGTGTCCACCCGCCGCCTGGAGAGATTCCTGCATGCCCCCGAGATCCAAAAGCAATTCGAAGGCATCCGCAATATGGCGCGAATCTTGAGCAAAAGCGACGCCTCCCTCGACATGTACGAAACCCAGGAGAAGTCCAGTCTGACCATGCGCACCGCCCAGGTGGAGAACAAGCTGAACGAGCAGCGCATGGCCTGGGCCCTGCACATCCAGGGCGCGGAGAAGGCCCAGTCCGAGCCGCTGCTGCCCTCCCAGCTGCCTCAGGCCCTCGACCAAAGCGAGGAGAAGGCCCCCCCGGCCGTGGTGTGCCACGAGATGCGCCACCATCGCCTGGTCCAGCAGCGCCGGGAGCTGCTCCGCAATACGCCGTATGTGGCCATCAGGCCACCCAAATTGTGTGCTGGTGGACTTGGCGAGAAGCCTTTGGAGTTTTCGGTGCTGCGGGCCCGCAACACGGACAGCTGGCGGCGGGACTCTTTGCTGCTGAAAATGCCCGAGGATATTGCTGTTTATATTCATGATGGACTCTTCACCTGGCAGCCGCAGACCCTGATGCCCAACGTTCAGTTGCAGGTCCAGGAAATGGCCATACCCAAGGGCAAGCTGACCATCATTGTGGGCAAAACTGGCAGCGGAAAGACGTCGCTGCTGTCGGCTCTGCTCATGGAAATGCCGCTGCTGGTGGGGAACATGTTTTGGCACAAGTGAGTACCGATTTGTTTGTTGGCTAGTGTAAACGGCTCCATTGCAGTTGGGACGGCCGGCCGGCCGGCCTAGAGGCAATTTAGATTTGTGCTCATTATCTCACCTTAACCCCTTGTTGACCCAGGCATAGTGCTGTTCTTTTTTGTGTTGTTGTTTGTTTCCCACTCCTTGGCACTTTGCGGCAGATTACGCACGTTCTGTGTGCCGGCAAACAAACAAACAAACAGGCAAATGCCGGTGGCGACGCCAACACTTCGCCTTCTGCCTGCCCTCCGCCTGCTTCTTGTAAATATTTTAGTTATTTATGTGGCATTTTGAGTTGTGTCAACAGCAGCTGCCATTTTGCTGGCGGGCACACAAGCAGACGTTGGGGAGGTGCCCCGGCTTTGGTCACCTGGTGGCCTTTGTTTGCCTATTAAAAGATTTTATTGCATAATTTGAGGCGCCACACGAAACAAGTGGGAATTCATAGGGTTTCGGGCTCGCCTTTGATTTCAGGGTCGGTCGCAGGCCTTTGAAATTTAATTAAACTTTTCGACAGTCCGACTGAAAACCATACAAAGCAGTATTTTTTGAAAGTTTTCTTCAATTGACTGAGGGGAGGCCGTGGGTGGTCATAAATAAAACACAATAAGCTCCCGGGCGGCGTCGAAGACTTCACGTTTTCCCCAAAAGTATTTCCAATAAATTTTCCTTTGCTTCGTGCGGAGAGCGCAAGTTTCATTGCTTTTCATTACATGTGTTGCCTACTTTTTGGGGCACGGAGAAAAGAGCCCGCAATTTAAAATGCATTGGCATAAAATGCGTTTTATATGCAAAGCAATTCGGCTTATTTGGCCCAGTTATTTGCTCTTGGCGTTTTCAAAAGCCAACTTTTATTCTGCTTCGCCGGTTGGTTTAATTTTTATTTATTTTTTGGCCACTGAGCAGGCGCATTGACGGCTGAAGTTAATCAGAAAAATGCAACGTCCGTGATTGAATGAATGACGGGAAAGAGGTTTAAGGTCCGGCAAATTGTCTTAATATGGATCCATTTCCTTTTGTGCACGACAAACTGACTTTCTTCTTTTTAAAAATGTTTACCCATTGAAACCTTTCAATCAACCCGCACACCTGCACTAAAAAGCCGCTTATTTCTAACTGAGCGTCAAGCTTATTAGCCCACTGCGGCTTATGCGGTGGAATAAACCACAAAAAAATCTCTTCCTTTTTGTCTGTGGAGCAATAATTTAAACGGATGAAAAGTATCACACGAAAGATCACAATGCCCGGCCACAAATGCCATTGAAGTCGATGTTTTCCCGGCTCACGCGCAGCATAAAAAACAGACAGACTACCAGACAGACAGAGAGGGACAGACAGACACACAGTCAGCTGATGTGGCAGTGCGTTTGTCTGTTGGCTGGACGGCGAGGCAGTTTTTCAGCCACTTTAGTTTGGTTGCCGGTTGGTGTAGCATTAAAAACATTACGCATACGCACCGTTAAGCAGATTCAAATGAGTGCACAGTGGCGGCGGCAGTGAGGCATTTGCCGCAGTGTCAGACAGCCAGACAGTCAGTCAGACGGACAAGCCAGGCAACGCCGGCTGGTTGGGCTGCTCCGACTCTTTAATGCACAGACAGTCAGATGAGTTCAACTGGGCTCGGCCCGGCCAGGCAGTCAGACGCACGTCACATGCATCTTTCAGCGTTTAAAAGTTTTGCAGCTGCAATCACAATTTCACTTTTAATACTCTGGGAGAGAAGAAGTAAGCGAAGCCAAAGGCAGTCAAAGGCAGACGAGAAGGCAAGGGCGAAAGTAGCAATCCAACTTGCCAGGCCGTTGCATCTGGCGTCGCAGTCATTCAGCATATTTTCACAGCCATTTCCATGCACATCACGTCAGTTGGTAATTTATCACAAAATGTCTGTGTATGTTAATTTTATTGCACATAAAATAAAATGCGGTGGTTCCCGGCAACGCCCAGCAGCCATCGAAGTGGCCCCCCAATTCGACTTCGCCCGCCTTCGGGGCGTGGCAATCTCTATAAAATTGCATTTAACAAGAGAAATTGCCAAGAGAAAGGGCAAAGCAGCAGGAGTGCAATTGCAAAAGGCCCCATGTCCTGGGCTGCCTCCAGACTCCTTTTCGGATTGGCTGACTGGGCGGCTGGTCGGTCTTGGCAAACGCAAAATGTGCAATAATTTCAATTACTGTTATAAATGTCTGTGTTTGTGTGGCAGTTCGACTTGAGCTTTCCCGAGCCCTCGCCTAGCTGAATTTATTGCAGGAGCAGCGCTGCCGTGGGGCACGTGAACTTAACGATTCTTAAGTGTGTGTGAGCTTTTGTGATTTTAAGCGTAAGCGATATAAACTCGCTCAGTTGGTGGGCGGCGGCGGCAAAGGATCAAAGAGCAGGCAAATTTCGCAACTGGCAGGTGCAAAGTTTGTGATTTAAGTGCCCCAAGAGCGGGGGCGTAATAAACTTGAAATTATTCATAAATCCTCAAGGACGAATGTGCGTGCTTGCAGCTTTCGCTGCCTGGCCTTGACGACTTTTCAATTTACTCTGTTTTTGCCTTGCCACTTAACTACTTCCATCTCCAAGGATTTGGTCGCCCGATTCCCCGGTTAAAGTTATCAAATAAGCCGCTTAACAAAATTGCAGCTAATTAATTGATGTCAGTTGGCTTCCCCGCGTAATTACAGCCACACACACAGCTGTGTTGTTGTGTGGGAAAGGTGTAAATAAGCGCAGTTTAGCCTCAAAGGAAGTGCAATTCGTGGTGATTTTAATAGAGAATTTTATGATGCTGCGGTTATGAATTTAAATTACCAAGGTGCTCTGCTTGACGGACTTCTATTCTTATATCCTGTAAAGGAAGGTGTAAGGGTAGAATATTTTATCTTTTTATCCTAAGCTTTAAAGTGGGCAGTGCGGATTTTTATTTAAAATTTCAAGTCTTTATGTGTGCTGGATTTGTGTTTCCATTTCCTATCCACAAAGGTACAAGGGTAAAATATTTTCTTTTTTACCCTTGCCATTAAATTGGGGTACCATTATTTACCCTTACCATTAATTGGGGGTAAGCAGCTCTTGAGGGAGAACCAATCTTTTTGGAAAAGACGCCTCACGCCTCATTTGATTTGCTGGAAGTTAATTTGTAAGAAAAGGATAATTAATAACCCGTTAAGCTTTTGAAATTTAGCGAGCTTATGTGAGTTTCATTTCCGTTATTTGCGTTTATTTTGCAGGACCTCGACGATTTCGTATGTACCGCAGCAACCTTGGCTGCTCAATGCCAGCATACGTGAGAACATCCTTTTCGGGGAGTCCTTCCGCCCCAAGCGCTACGACTTCGTCCTGGATGCGTGTGCACTCAAACCGGATATTGAGCTGATGCCCCAGGGCGATTTTACCATAATCGGCGAGCGTGGCCTGAATCTATCCGGTGGCCAAAGGCAGCGCATTGCCATAGCGCGTGCAATTTATTCATCGGCTAATGTGGTCATAATGGTAAGGAGGAGCGTCAGGGACGACGAACTGCCAGGGTTTTGTGATGAAATTGGTTAGCCAATGAGTTGCCTGGCTGCACTTTATGGAGGCGACGAGCCAACTATCCTCCTATTCGGAAATGTAGTAAAAAATTTTACACTTTGTTGGCTAAACAAACAGTTTTTATGGGTCGACTTCAGGAAGAAGAATCTATGCGGCTATAAATTTCATTACTGAGTGCAGTCATAAACCCCGCAGGACATATTATATGATTTTTGCGGCCATTTGTTCTACTTATTTTCGGCTCTCCTTTCAGGACGATCCGCTGTCATCGCTGGACAATGAGGTGGGCCGGCATGTCTTCGAGCAGTGCGTGCGTCAGATGCTTTTGAAATCGAATCGCACCATCATCCTGGTGACACAGCAATTACAGCTGATCAAGGAGGCGGATTATGTGAGTAAAATGGCGCCCATCGGCAGCCTGTCCCCAACTGTCAGTGGCCGAGAGCCCTGCGGTGCATATTCAAATTTTCCTCAGTCAGACGGACAATCCGTCCCTCCCTCTCCTTCGGCATCTTTCTGTCTTTGTTGCTGGGCGATTGGCCAGCCCTTGGCTGTCAATTTTAATACTCTACGCAGTCCAGAAAAAGAAGGAATCCATTAGAGGGAGAAGCTCTTGAAAATCGTGGATTCTTCAAACTGAAACATTTCAGACTGAGAAAGACGAATTCATTTTTTTTCTCACCTATTCCCTTCAAATTTTAGATTTAGTCTCGGTTGTCCGTGCAGAGCATTCGTCTTTCGGTGCCTTGAAGTTTTTCCCGGCTTCCTTTATGTTTTCTTAAGGCCCGAGGCTGGCGCTTCCGTTTGTTACACTGCCTTGGTCATTTATCGCCTTTTGGCCATAAATGCAATTGCCTGGAAAGACCATTCGTTGTCGACCAGCTCCACTGGCTACTCTTTGTGTTCTGAAATTTTTTTGCAATTATTTTGGGAGCGCCAACAGAGACACCCAGAGAGGGCGAGCAAAAAATTCAAATTTAAATTTGAAATTGAATTTATTGCTTTTTGTGACGTTGCGTTTTGTGTTCTCCACCTTTTCGCACTCTCCATCTTCGTCTGTTTTTTTAATTTAACCATTTTTTTTGGCCTCTGTCTTTCTCGCCATTTCACATTCTTCTTCTGGGCTTGGCTTTTGTCCGGACCGCATTCCCTGTGACCGCCGCCTGTCAGTTAATTGTGATGAAAGATGGTCGCCTCCAAGCTTGTGGCTGCTATAAGGATATCGAGCTGAAGCATCCGCACATAATTGCCAAATGGAACTCGATAATTGCAAAGGCAAATGCAAAGGACCAACAAAAGCAACAACAGTGAGTATGCCACAGGCTAAAAAACCAAACTCTGTACGCTTATCCCTTGGTCAAGGATTAAATGGTGATTAGTTTTGCGTTTGCCCGGTTCCTTTGTGCCCAAATGTGCAAGGAGATTCGTTTCTTTCTAAACAAGTTGCTGTAGAGGAAAAGAAAGAATCCTGAGCTGGAGTAAAGAGAATGATGAGGACTGAAATGTAGAGGGTTTTTTGGGAAAGGTTCTTAAGAAATAAATGAAAGGGTCGGTGAAGAAATGTGGGAAATAGGAATCGAGGCTTAAAAGATTAATCAAGGGAACCTTAATGGCTCAAAGGAAAGTTTGAAACCAGAAACGTTAACTTTATAATTTAAATATTATATATAGAAGAGCTTTTTTTGGTTATATCTTCATATGAAGTCAGAAAGTACTTATCGATTGTTTATTGCCTAATTCGTAATGAAGAAGTGACTAAGATTTCTCGTCAAATTCAAATTAATAAGAATCTGTTAAGAAACTCATTTCTGGTACCTTCAAAATCCATTTAATTATGGTTTAGGCTTCTCAAATTAACCACTTAATTTGTCTGTATATCCTCCTCTCCCCTGACTAACATAATTCAGATTGTCCTGGTCTCCCCAGTCGAAATGGTCATGAATAAAAAAAAAAATCAACTGTTGCCGGGCGCCGAAATGGCCGACACTTTAAAGTCCATAAAGCAGCCATAAAGTTGATGAGTTCCTCACCTTTTTGAAACCCTCAAGCTGTTCTCCCAGGCATTTAAAAATATGATGACACGATTTAAATTTTACTGACCAGCCCCAGAAAAGAAGTCGTCTCTCTGGTTAAAAATATGCTCAGACGGATAATGAAATGTTTTTCTTTTAGCGGAATGGACAGCTGGCTGGAGCGCACGGCCAGGGAGCGTTGGAAGCTCTTCAGAAACGTCAGCAAGTTGGGACTGCAGCGTTCGATATCAACGACCTCGGAGACGGGCACAGTGGCCGACCTGGGGGATGCCCCAGACGGCAGTGGATTAATTGCCAGCGACTCGCCCATTTGCGACGACGAAGAGGATGAACTGCCGGCGGTAAGTCTGCGTGTGTCTATTGTTTAATCATTAATAAGCGTAATTGATCGTTGACATCCTTTCAGTCACTGGTGGGCGCTGCCGGCGGCAGTCTCCATTCCGGCAGCAGTTTCAAATTGCAGCGCAAACGGTCGAGCATTTATGGCTCCAGGCATCTCATCTTCGGGGTCCCCCTGCCTATCGACGAGTGCCAAACCGACGATGTTATAATGAGACCACGACGACGCCCGGCGCAGCAGCCACAGCACCGCAGGTCCCGCAGCTCGCGTGCCAGCGCCGCGACCAACTCCTGGCATCGACTCAGCGGACTCAGCACGGCCACGGCCACCTCCACGTCGAGTGCGAGTAGTGGAGATTTGCTGCGTCGCAGTGTGTTGACCGCCAGCTGCAGCAGCTATGCGTCGAGCAGTGGAGACGGCACCGAATTATTGCCTTCGGTGGGGGTGGCCGGGGAGGAGGCAGCTGCGGATGTTGGGGCCCCGCCCACGCCACCGCCCAGGGCTCAGTCATGGCAGCCGCAACAGCAGAATCAGCATCTGCCGGTTACGCGAAATGTCTCATCTCCGGCGGCCATTGAGGCCGAGGCAATGGATCCCCAAGCGAACCACAAAGCGTCCGAGAATCGCGGAAGTTTCCAGCAATTCCTGCGACGCATGTCGATGAGGCGTTCAAATAAGCCAAAGCACCACCATCGTCCGCTCAGCGAGACCAATTCGATATTGTAAGTTGGCCAAACTCAGCCTGGCAGTTTCCAGAACTCATCGTTTGTCTGTTTGTTGGTTATTACAGGAGCATTTCGGAGGAGAGCGGCGGCAGTGCTTTGTTGCCGGCCATTGAACTGAGCTCGCCGGTTGCAGAATTGCCGGCGCAGTCGGTTGCCATTGACATGACCACAACAACGAATTGGCTGGCAAATTTAGCCACTGCCGAGGACACCACGGACTTGGCAGGCGAGGAGCCGGCAGAGCTGCCGGTCGTTGGTCCATTGGAAAAGCCAGTAAAGCGTAAGTTATGTTTTCTTCTTTGGCTTCCTTGCAATGCAAATGATGGCGACGGCCGGCCAACACTGCGTATGCTTGCTTATTGATTACTGCTTTGACATTTTTGGGTCTTTCGTTCGTTGCCATTGAGATTTGGGGCCTCCACGTGCCTTTGATTACATTAGAAGTTTATTTTCCACCCGCTGTCGCTGCAAATGAGATCAGCGGCCGGGAAACTTGATATCCCCGGCGGCAGTTGTCAGCTTGGCTGTCTCTTCGACTTCTTCGCGTACTGTAAACTTTTAAAATCAAAGTTGATTTAAGTTTTAGACACGCGACCCAGCCAGCCAGCCGCCGATTCTGTCGACTTGCACGCTCACGAATTTCCGCCGATATCCTGATAAATATGGCAATATTTTTGATGCAGGCCAGAGCGAATTCTCCCGTTGCCTGGGGAAATAAATTCGAGCTAATCAATATTCATTTACGACCAAAAACGAGTCGAGTCGAAACTTTCCCGGACTGGCGGACTTGCATTTATTTGTAAACTTTTGATGCATTTTCGTGCCGCTTTTATTGATAGGGAAGCACAAAATGACGTCTACTCGTTGGTGGCGTTGCGCTGCCTCCTTTTTTAATTAGCTCAAATGCAAAATGAGCCACTTAAACGGGCCCGTTGCCTGGCTAGTTGGACGGGGCGTGGCTGACGGGCGGTCTTGTTTGTTTGTCTGGTTTGCTGATGGGATTTTATGGGACTTTTCGTTTACCAGAGCGCCAGAGTTTCCATGAGCGAATAATGAATGAAATTAAGTGCCGCGCAAGGCCTCAAGGATTTTACTCAAATCGAAAACAACTCCGGACAGAAAGAGACAGCAGGAAAGTAAAAGAGAGAAAAGAAAGAGAGAAAGATCTGCATTTTTGTTTTCACTGCAGTTTGCTGCTGTTTAAAGAGTGGATTGTTTTCAATTCCTTTACAATTTCCTGCACTTCAATGATAATTAAATATCATCTCTGGAATTGCTTTCCATTTCGTACTTTGATTATGGAAAATTGAAGTATATTTGTTTAAGGTTTGGCGGGTAATTTTGTGGCGCTTAATGAATCTTTCTGCTCAGATTTCTTTGATGGATTTCTCAATCACTTCTAATACAAAAATAGATACGCAAATATGTTGTCGTTCATGTAAAAAGCAAATAACAGATTAGTAAGGCAACTTAATGATTTCTTTTAGTTTGTGAGCTTCCTCAACTTCTCTCTTTAAAGCAGTAATCTACTCCCAGGTGACTTCATTTTTCCCCTCTTCTCCTGGCAAATTCTTTGTTAGCAAATCACTCTAAATTCCCTTAACTACCTTCCAAAAAATTCTCCACAAAATCTAATCATCACCTGTTGCCCAAAGAGTTCTTAAAGTCCGCAAGAGCATTTTCAAGAAGCCCTCGAAGTCCTCCTGTGTTCCTCGTGAGTGCCTGCACTTTTTCTATGTTTTTATTCCATTGAAATTTAAACAGGAAGCTATTCGCCGAGCAGGGTGATACCATTGTGTGCGGGCTTCGTGCCAATCAGCTTTCGATTGTGCTCAAAATGCACAATGCATTCCATTTGTAAACAAATTATAATTTCTTTATACTGATCGCATCAAACGTGGCCCTGGGCTGGCTAAATGCGCTGCTCGCAACATGTTGCCTGCTGTCGAAGGACAACCAAAAAAATGGCCAAATAAATATTAATAAAGCAAGAGCAGAAACTACAGAAACCCGAAGAGCGAACAACAAAAATAAATGCAGAAAAATCGAGCGAGCGCAGCTGAATATGAATAATGAAAAAGGTTATTTTCCGTCTCCTTTCCGCTTTCATTGGCCGTGTCAACGCCGTTCAGGTGTGCGGGTGTGCCTGTGTGTGTGTACATATAAAATTGAATTTTTATTGAAACAAACAACGCCAAAGAAGCGCATTGATAGTCATGGATGACCGTGCACAGGTCCAGGCAGCGCCCGCCGATTTGTCCCCCTGGCAGGGGCGGTTTTGGGCCACTGATGCAAAAATAACATGAATATTTCACTGTTCTGTGTGTGGGTGGGTGGCAACCCTGACTACCATTGAGTTTTTCTCAACGTTCTTTCACTTTTTACAGATGTCAATATTGACTACAAAGCATTGGCAACAAATGGCCGCCCGGACGATAGCGGCCACGACACCGTGGAGACGACCAACAGCCCACAGGTTGGTGACGGCCCCGCTGATGTGCCAGACGTGCCCCAGCAGCAGCCACCCTCGTCCGGCACACAAATCTCAGCGATCGCCCCCAGCGGAACCGATGCCGAACGCAAATATGGCGAAATATCCCATCGCATATATTTGCTCTACATCCGAGCCTCCGGACTGCCCGTTGTCATTGTCTTTTTTATCACCGCACTAATTTGGCAATGTTTGCGTGTCTACACGGACGTTTGGCTGCAGCACTGGACCGACGACTATCATCGCCGCCAACAGGAACACCAGTGGCAGTGGCACGGCAATGACGATGGCAGTGACGGGGAGAATGACAACCACGAAGTCACGTACTATTTTCGCATATATGCAACAATTTCGTGTGTTTGCATTATAATGGCGGTGATATCAACAACCGGACAATGGGCCGGCTGTAATGCTCGTCGTAATTTGCACGATAAACTTTTGCAGGCGATTTTCCATAAAAATTTGCATTTTTTCCAAGTGACACCGCTCGGACGCATCGTGAATCGTTTCAGCAACGATATGGCGATCATTGATAAGGTGAGAATTTGTTGCCCGCCCTCTAAATCCCCCCACCCTCTCCCATGCAACCCTGTTGCTGGTATCGGTTTCCGATAGTTTACCGTAATTTTGTGGGGTTGTTGGTGTTTTTTCCGCGGTTTCCAATATACGACCCCACATTGTTGCGTGTGTGCGAGTGTGTGCGAGTGTGTGTGGTTTAGATTTCCCACTGATAAACACGCATTTTGCATTGGCTGTGGATTTTTAGTGATAAATGAGTTTGTTGACATTTTGGGGAGATTTGTTCGCGCTGCTCGCGATTGGGGTTCGGTTTTGGGGTTGTAGTTTTCAATTTTGCTAGCGAAATTTATGACAGAGAAAATAATTGGACATATTGAGATTAGAGAGCCCGTCCGGCACAAAAGAATGGCTGCAAAACTTCAAAGAGATTGGTCCGTTGTAAATTTCAAAGATTATTTTTCGATTAAAAAGTTGATAGATTGGAGAGGACGAAACAATGAGCGGGGCAGCATATTCAGGGAACTTAAAGACCTTAGGAGATATTAAAGGTTTATTTAAATGATTGAAATTCAAGGAATCTTAAAATATTTAAATTTTCTTTATGACTTTTATAGAATTTAGAATTCGTAAAAAAATACCTTCAAAAATCTCCACTCACTTTATACATTTGAAGTCCAATTTAGTTTGATTTAGATTTGATCTTGAATCATCCCTGAAAGTTCAGCCTAAAGTTATATTTGAATGATTGAAACTCAAGGAATCTTTAAATATTTAAATTTTTTTTAAGACTTTTATAGAATTTTGAATTTTAAAAAAATGCCTTCAAAAATCCCCACACATATCAGATTATAGTTTTGATCCTCGATCATCCCTTGAAAGTTCAGCTTAATTTCGCTCCCTTTAGCTCTTTTATTAAGGAGAAGTTACCACCAAAAAAAACTTTAGTTCCTTGATGAAAACTCTCATAAATTTTGATTACTTTTAATTGCAATCAATGCAAATATTTTCGGCGTAGATATACAAAATTCCCTTACCTCCGGATCAATTGATTTGAAGCGGTATTCTCTTTGTAAATTAATGAATTTGAAATGCAGCTGCCGTCAGGGCCCTCACGCATTCTGTCTCACGTACCGCCCGCCAATTGGCCAGGTTAGTAAACAAAAATTTGATTATGGACCCTGGCAGCAGTTTTGAGCTACCAACGTGTCGTGCACATTTTGTCAAATTGGCTGGGCATAAATATAACCAAACGAATGACAGCAGGATGCACAGCCAGCGATGTGGGCGAGTGTGTTGGTTTGGGTCCTGTGGCCGACCGACCAGGATGTACACAAATTTAGTCATTTGTCAATTCGTCGGTCGTAAAATTGCCGCAAACGAGCAAAAGTCATTTAAAAATGTCAGTCGAAAAGACCAAACTCCAAAACCTCCTACCCCCCCGTTTCCCCCGCTCCCGTCATAGACAAATATTTAGCCATATATTTTCATTTGCAGAAAATCGCAGCAACAAGTCAGCGGTTACTGCAATTTGCCCTGCTCTGCGTGTGTGCCATATTGATAAATGTGAGTGTGACTCCGTGGTTTTTGGTCCTTACGCTGCCCATTTGCGGGGCCTATTATGTCATTCAGAAATTCTACAGGTGCTCGGCCAGGTGAGTCAACGAATTTCCTTCAAAATGGCAGGCAATTTCGCTCCATTCGGAGCGTTATAAATGAGTTCGCCCATTACTTTTAACTTTTCGTATTTGGAATATTTCTAAGGCTTATTTTAAAATATATTTTAATATATTTTTTGCTGTTGTTGATGTTGTTGTTGTTGTGCTCTAAGTGGTTTTTGTTTTGCAAAAAGTTATGATGCCAAGAAAAGTTACCGCCGCCGCCCTCGAAGAGGCAACGATGAAAAGCCCGAAAGGAGGTTGGCTCGACAAGTCCTATTAAGAGAAATTTCTCTGGCCAAACTTTTTGACCATAAGCAGTTAAACTTGCTCATAACCACTCACCACCAGAAGCAGCAACAACAACAACAACAGCAGCAGCAGCAACAATAACGTCGACAGCAGCAACAGAAAAAGGAGCAGCACGAATCCTGCAATGAGAGAGTGTAAAATGCAGAACAAAAGCAAACGATTTTTGTCATTTGGTTTCGTGTCCATCGCCCCGACTGCCCAGCCATCCAGCTGTCCATTTGTCCAACTGTCCATTTGTGTGTGTTTTGTCTCGCTTGGAATTGTTATTGTTGCTGCTGCGATTTGTGCTCTCTGGGGCCGGATTGTGTGAGCAGGACTATTAGCAGATTTCTATCTATTTGCGGTTTCTAATTGTCCTTAAAGCATATTTTCTTCCAAGTTCTGAGTGAGAAAGTTTCCAGCGTTTTATTATCGTAGCCAAGTTTCAACTAAAATGAAAAGGAACTCCGAAAAATGACGGACATAAATTTTGTAGCCTGATAAATTTAAACTGAGCTCAAAGCTTGGGATAGATTTTTTCAGTATTCAAGTATCCTTAAGATTCTTTCTTTCTGTCCAGTTAGTCGTGTTTGTTAAATAAGTTGAGGCGATTTTGCTGGTCCATCGGTCCATCAATTGAATGCATTCATTGTCGTTCGGCTGTGCGTGTTTGAAATCAATTGAATTGTCTTTTGCAGGGAACTCCAGCGCATCGAGAACTCAACCAACTCACCGGTCATCTCACATCTGTCGGAGACCATCCAAGGTGTGACCACAATACGAGCATACAAACAGGAGGCACGTTTCACGGAGATACTCTTCAAACGTCTCGAGGCGAACACAATTGCATTAACAATATTGAATACGAGTAATCGTTGGCTGGGCATCTCGTTGGTAAGTCCTTTGGGGTCGCCTCCTTTCACAAGTCCAATATGCCAGTTATGCACATTTGATTTCGGTAAATTTCCCCTGTAATATCCTCCCAGTGTGTGCGAGAGTCTGCGATTCAATTCAATTGGCATTTCACGTACAACGACACACAAAGTTGGGGAGAAGAAAAGCTGACACACGAATCGTGGTCCACAAATGTTTGTTGCTGCTGCTGCTGCTGTCGGGCAGGTGAAAGTTCGCATGTGAATTGAATTGTAGTTGCGAGCGGTGGGCAGCGGGAAATAGTTTACATTGTTCAAGTGTCTGTTATGGATTTTAAGTGTCCATTGATTGTGCGCAAATTGGTACACATTGTGCCAGTGCTGACGTGTGCCATTGTGGCATTTTAAATGGCCAAAATTGATTGTTTTATGCGGCCAAGCACAGCTGCCTGGGAGCTTGAAACTCTCTCAGTGTTGGAGGCTAATTAACAAATTGCCGGACTATCGATCTTGCGATTAATTATCGAACAAAGTTTAAGTTATCCTGGGACAACTAAGCTAGCTCACGTGTAAAAGTAATCAGCTCATCCGTTGGCCTTTTCCCTCCTTAAAAAAACCGAGTGAACATCTAAAGGGAAACTTTTCTATTGTGGTTTTGGCTAGGTAAAAGTTTCATTAAGATGAAAGAGCCGAAAACTTTTGCCAGTACAGCGACGACAGGCAAAACAGTTTAGGAAGGCAAACAGCAGCGCACGTATCCTGATTAAAAAGTCATGGGGAAAAAATCTTAACACTAACAAGCCAGCAAAGTCGCATCCTGCAATGACTAACTGCTGGTTTTTTTATTTTTTGGGTCGCCCATCGTCTTTTTTTTTTGGTTTCTCATTGCCTTCTCGGTTTTCTTTTCTCCCCCGGGCAGGATTATTTGGGCGGCTGCATTGTTTTTGTTGCCATTGTCACAGCCCTGGTGACGGCCAGCGTCAGCTGCAGGAAGTACATCGAGGCGATGGCAGGAACTTATGCCATCAATAAAAACATGGCAGTTACCAACTCCAAGGAGACGCTGACAACGGCAACGGATCTGACACCAACACCCTCACTTGTCGGCCTGGCCATAAACTACACGTTGTTGGTGCCGATTTACCTTAATTGGGTTGTAAAACTTTTGGCCGATATGGAGATGTATGCGGGTTCGGTCGAACGCATTGCGTACTACGCCCAACTTGATGAGCAGCCAGCCCAAGACGACGACAGAGACGACGACAAGGACGAGAAAGCAGACGATGCCATGCTGGCTGCAGAAATCAGCCATGAAGTCGATAGGTCGTCCTCGTCGTCCTTGCCGCTGATGGTCGGAGACGGTGCTGCTGCAGTTGACAAAGTTTGCCCAGGCAGGACGTCAGCTGGCATTGATGTTGATGGAGGCGCCCAGGTAGACGCTGATAAATTAAATGCAGGCCAGCCAGCCGGCGATGGCAATCACTTAAACTTGCACACCCTGCCGACAGTTGCTGACAAGTGGCAGGCGGCAGGACTTGCCGTGGCCGCTGCACTGCCAGTGATTAAAGATAAGGAAACGCCAGCAAGCAAAAAGGAAAGCCATTCACGTGGCCGTCGTCAGGCGAAAAGTTGTAAGTATTTTGTTGGTTTGGCTTCAATTAGGTTTTCGTATATTTTACGGCTCATTGATTGGCCACTGAAGAATCCTTTCCGGTTGAATTGTCAAAGCTTAACGGCCCTCATAGTTTGTGTGATTCTGTGTCCTTTTGTTGTCACAGTTTGTGACAGACGCGGGCCCAGAAAGGTCGCAGATTTCACGCTCAACTGGAGGGAGAGTTGTGAATATTTTGTTTTATTTGTTTTATCTGACTTTCGTTTTTGGGCTTGCAGACCAAAGTGTGCCGATCTCTTGGCCGCAGCGCGGCGATATCAGCTTTGAAAATGTCAGCCTCTGTTATGAAGGACAAAGCCAGAATGTTATCAAGGACCTAACATTGAAAATACCAGCAGGCCAAAGGGTGAGTCACCACACACACACACACACGGTTAGACAGACGGGCGGGTCTGGGTTTTTTTTTCGGTTCAATGTTCGTTGGTTGGGAAACTCAACTGCTGATTGCATATTGAATAATCTAGGACTGTCTGCAATAAATAAAATTACATTACATCAAATATGTAACCGCCAGTCAGCGGCAGACCAGACCAGAGTCCTGCAGGCATCCAGCCAGTCAGTCAGGCAGTTGGGCAACCTCAACAAAGTGTAACCGATGCCAGAGACCTTGGCGAGTGTGCACTTTGGCCGCAAACTAACCAAAGCCGTGAGGACTGCTGAAAAACTCCTGCAAATGGACACACACACCACATAGACGAACGAAGTTAGCAAAAGGGAGAAATGAATATGGAAAGGCTTGACAAACTGGAAAGGACGGTCAGGTCGTTTTTTTATTGGCCTGCAAATATTGTACATTTCCTAAGTAGTTGTAAACTAAATTGATAGGTTTTCAAGTTTTAATGGCAACTTCAATGAGGAAGAAGAAACCTCAAGTCAACAACTTGAGCCGAGTAAATCATATAAAGCCCGGGAAGCAAAAAGAAAAGTTTGTCCAAAGGACTACAGGGAAATACTCTAGATTCCTCTTTAATGCTTTAAATTCTTCGTTCAATTTGACACAAAATAAATCCAACAAAACAAGTTCAGGGTCCGCAGGCCTGCAATTAAACGTTTAGGAAAGCCGTACAAAAAGCCCATTAATGAATAAATTATGCCAGGAAAATTTCGAATTTGCGGGCCAAAACGAAAACCTCAATTAAATATTTCATCTCATGCATTTAATTCAGCAGCAGAAGTACATAAAATTTTAATTGGGCGGCTCAGGAGGTCAGCAAATCCAAAGCAGTTCCATTGAAAATTAGAAAGGTGAAAAAACGTAAAAAAATTTGGTATTTTTAGGGTAATTTGTAGTCCTTTTCGTCTCTAATAGTTTGCCAGTTTATTTGCCTTTGCAATCGGTTTTATTTATTGGACATTTTCCGTGCTTTGTTTGTCTTTTCGATTTTGAAATGAAGGGAATTTTTGGGTTGGTTGTTCTAATTTTTCAGTCTGTCTGCTGACAGTTTTTGTTTAGACTTCACAATGGAAATTTTAAATATGCATTCGAGGTCCCCGGGAGTGCAAAGGGAATAAACGAATCCCCGATAAACAATTGCAGCAAATATTGAATGGGAATTTGTGCAGAACTGAAACTGAAAGTTTAATGAGTTTTAGGGACAGGAAATTAAGCGACAGTTACTCATTATGAATCGGGGAATGTTGGGGAATTTATTTATCAAAAATGAGTTCGAATTCTTAGCTTTTTCCTTGATACTTTGAGTCCTAGTGGGCGGATCTATAGGCAGAAGGGACAAAACTAATTACACCCGAAATGATTGAATAAAAAATGCAAAAATTCAATTGGATAGCTAAACCCGGAAAAGCCGGCGACCGCGAAAGAGGATTGTGTGTGAGGCGGGTGAGCAAAACGGCCAAAGTAAATATGATTTCCTGTCAACATAAATGGACGCCGCCCACAAGCACTAAAACAAACGCAAACTGACAAACTGCCAGCTGAAGCAGCCGCACAAACAACCGCAGCCCCCCATATCATGGGCTTGGTGAAGCCCAGAAACGTTTGCATATTCCAGGGGCTCTGGGTCAACCACCAGATTGTATGGGAATTTTTATTTGAATTTGATTTCCCAGTTAACCAGACATACGGCCGGGATATATACCTATATATTTATGGCTGAGTGGGTGTAAGTGTGTGTGTTTGAATTTCAATTGCAAATCATAAGGACATAGACACAACCCATCGGACATGGGCGGGCAGTCGACTCGCCGTCCCTTCGCATTTGTGTGAGATTTTGTGTAACCTCATTGCAGATTGGCATCTGTGGTCGTACGGGCAGCGGTAAATCCTCGCTGGCGTTATCCTTGTTCGGTGTGCTGCAGACGACAAGTGGCCACATTCGCATCGATGACGTGGACATCGAGCGCATCCAGCCCGTTGAGTTGCGGACACGATTATCGATAATACCCCAGGATGTGCATCTGTTCAATGCAACAATACGTGAAAATCTCGATCCGCATGGCTACTATTCGGATTTGCAGCTGTGGAATTGCCTCGAATTGGCCCAGCTCAAGGAGTTTGTCAACGTTCAATTGCCGCTCGGCCTCGGTGAGTGTGTTTGCCAATCGCTGGCCGCGTTTCCTATTTTTATACATTTTTCCCGCCCTTTCTATTTTTTTTTTTTGCGTATAAACCGAAAGTTTGTTTGTTTTGGCAACCGGCATTGGAGCCTCCTCCTGTTTGCCCGATTGGGGAAAAAGTCATGTTTATTTTTTGGCAACAGACATCCCTCCGATAAGGGCTGGGGGGCTTCTGTCTGTCGCCACATCCTGGCCGGCCGCCGATTTGATGTGTGTTTGCTGTAAAAGTTCATGCATGTTTGATTTTTCGTGTTGATTGGTTGCCATTTCGATGCGGGGATCCCAACCAGGACCTTTTTGCGTGTTGATTAGACACTTTCGGAAAATATTCTGTGACTTTTGAAGTGCCTGAAAATCCTGACGAGTGGGTTCATATTTTTTTTTCAGGCATTTAAATCCTTTTTACAATACGAACTTAACATTCGAGTCTCTCAATGGCAATGCTAATAGATCTTCAGTTGAATGGGAATCAGTGAAAAGAGAGTTCAGTTTTCGGTATCAAAAGTGGGGTTACTGCAGTTCAGGATCTGTTTAGGTGTTAAGGAGAAGTTGATGGAGAAATTGGAACTAAAATATCATTGAGTGGAGTTGAAATATATTTAGATCTTTTCTTTTTATAGTTTCCTTAACTGAGACTTAAATTTAGAAGAGCCTTGGAATGCTGAAAAGCGTTTTAGGGTTGCTTAAAATATTCTGAAGATCTGTAAATACTTTAAAGAATTTTAGGGCCGATTGAGTCGATTATAGTATAGTGAGAAAATGTTGGGTGAGGATTATTTGTTCGAGGAGCTTTATAGCCACAAGGTTTTTAATTGAACAGAGATTATTATTTTCATAGTTTCCTTAAATCAGGCTTAAATTTATTAGAGCCCTGGAATGCTGGATAAGGTTCATAAGGGTTCCTTAAAATATTTTCTTAAGATCTGAAAACACCTGAAAGAATTTTAAGGCCGATTAAGTCGATTGAAGTACAGTGGGAATTTTGGATAAGGATTATTTGTTCGAGGGGCTTTTCTTTTCTTATATTAATAGTTTTCTTAACTCAGACTTAAATTTCCTAAAGCCTTGGAACCCTAAAAAAGGTTCATTAGGGTTTCTTAAAATATTCTATAGAGCTGTAAGCACTTTAAAGAGCCTTAGGATCGATTGGGATGATAGAACTAAAGGTGGAATTTTCGATAAGGATTGTTTGTTCCACGACCCTTACATATCTTTAATTACTCATAATAGTTAGCTCATAATAGACAGAGTTTTAAAATAGAACTTAACTTCTTCTATCTTTGGAGATTTACAGATTTCATAGGTTGTTTCTTTAAGTGATGAAATCACTTTCTTTCCTCCTTTCCCTTTCCTTCATCAGGTTTTCCCACTGAATGCATAACTCAGCCTTTTCAAGGATTTGGCTTGCGTTGTTTTAATTAAGTCCTTTCTGTGTGGCTTTTAATCACTCAAGAGTGCAAATGGCCACCAACCGCAAGTGGCCTTTGTAGTTTATGTAAAAATCAAGCCTTCCGACATTTAACTGCCGTCGTCCACGTAGCGCTCGTTGGATTTTATTCGCCTCGTTAGGGATAAAAAGGCGTGCTTAGCCCACCGCCGGGATCATAACATCCTGCTTATTAAATATCCTTAGACCTTTAATTATGCGGCGAGTGATGGCCTTCAATTTTTTGTGCTTCCCTTTCGCAGATACGGAAATCACCGATGGCGGCTTCAACCTGAGCGCCGGCCATCGCCAATTACTCTGCCTGGCACGTGCCATTCTACGTGGCTCGGTCTGCCTGGTCCTCGACGAAGCAACAAGTACGCTGGACAGTTGCACAGAACGGGCGCTGCTCAGGGCAGCCGACAAGGCCTTCAAGGGCCGCACAATTATAACGATTGCGGTGAGCCAGGATTTTCCGCTGACCTCCGCAAAACTCCCCAAAGTAACCCCCGTATTTTGTCTCCTCCCCCCCACAGCATCGCCTCAGCACAATACTCGATTATGAGCGCATCATTGTGCTCGACCAGGGCCGGATTGTCGAAGACGGCGATCCCAGGCAATTGCAGCGTCAGCCCAACTCGATGTTCCATGGTCTGCTGCACGCGCCGCTGGCTGCCGGCGGACTGGCGGACGAGGTGAGCGCGGGTCGAGCGGAGAAATGATTCGTTGTTCGTTTTGTTTGGGGGCCGAAAGAGTCTGGCGTCCTTTGATGTCCTGCTTGGATTAAATGTGCCATAAAGTGATCTATATAAGTACCGTTGTATCCTTATTTTATCTCCACCGTAAATGTATTTGTCTGTCCAGGCGTAGCTCGTGTGTCTTTTCTGTGTCAAATGTGATTTTTATATGGTTTTTGTATTTATGTACTTAACAAATAAAAGAAATACCGAAGGATGCGTGCACTTGCACAGATGCTGAGTTGGCTACGTGACCGCCAGTGCACCAGCGCCTGCAGCTCTGTCAGGGCTTATGATTTATGCATATGCACCGACATTTGATTTCTCTTTTTACTCCAAACTAACCAGTAGCCGTAGTTGGTGATGGTGTGGCTCTATTTGTGTGTGTCTGCCTGTCACTGGGAAAATTCCGCACGTGACTGAAGCATCTGCATTCCATTTTCAGCCGACCTGCTAACCGTTTGTCTAATGCTGCTTAACTGAAGGGTTGGCAGGGCCGCAAGTCGGACGCGCTGATGAATGATGAGGTGAAAGGTAAGTCCACATTTTTCGGAAAGAGTATTAAAGTTATTAATATGTGGGGGGCAGCTTAATTTACAAAACCTGTGAAGCTGGCCGGAATGGAATAAATGGCCACATGAGAGAGAGAGAGTAAATCGATTAAGGCGACAGTCAAGTGGACAAATGATAAAGTGAGAAATGCGCGGAGAGTCAGTCAGGCAAAGGAAACGAAAGCTCTCAGAACTCCAATGCTCAGCCGAGCTCATTTGAGTGGCTCTCCGCTCTCTGCCTCTGCGGAGACTAAGAATTTCGCTCACATGCACATGCGCACAGGTGCAGGCGCTCTCTCTGTCTCCCCCCCCTCTCGACACTACTAGATCTGCCTAGCAGCCGGCCACTCTCGTGTGACAAAGCTCTCTTCGGGTCGCGCCGAGTGAGAGCGATCGTTAGAGCAGTAAAAAGAACGACTTAGGCGAACTCAAGCTTCAGTCGCCGGTGATTGCTTGAAGTGTTAAGACCTGCGCGTGTGCAGTCTCCCTTCCCCCTCCCCCCCGCGCATGCGCATGCTGGTTGCCAGGTGCGCATGCGATTTACATATATACTCGCGTGTGTGAAATTACATAAATGAATTAGAGCAAAATTTGGGCTCCAACAACGATGAAGACGACCACGAAGGCCAACATAACTGTAATAATTGGTAAGTGGTTTTACTTTTTACATTATTTAAAGGCTTCTGCCCCCTCCCCCTCCCCCCTCCCAAAGACCCTTGGTTACACATTCACTATGCTTTTCTGCATAGTCAAACGGAATCTTCGGCCGTTTGCTGCTTTCGATTCTCCGTCTCTGCTTTGCTTACCCCCCCTCCCTCGGTCCACAGCCCAAAACTCTTCTTATTTTCATTCAATTTCTGATGCGCAATTAGCGCCGATGTGATTCATTTTCGACTACATGAAAGCCACTCTTCTTCTTTCTTTTACTAGACAGTGTGCAGTCTCCCTTCCCCCTCTCTCCCATCGCGCATGCGCATGCTGGTTGCCAGGTGCGCCTGCGTTTTATATACTCGCGTGTGTGAAATTACATAAACGAATATTTGGGCAGGCGCGCGTTTGCAAAAATGAATAAGAACAAAACTTGGACCCCAACAACAACAACAACGATGAAGACGACCACGAAGGCCAACATAACTGTAAAAATTGGTGAGTGCTTTTACATTTTACATTGCTTAAAGGCTTCTGCCCCCCCTCCCCCCTACCCATGGTTTCACATTCACTATGCTTGCGTGCATTGCCAAACGGAATCTTCGGCCGTTTGCTGCTTTCGATTCTTCGCCTCTGCTTTGCTTACCCCCCTCCCTCAGTGTCCAGCTCAAGACTCTTGTTATTTTGCATTCAATTTCTGATGCGCAATTAACGCCGATGTGACATGAAAGCCACTCTTCTTCTTTCTTTTACTAGACAGTGTGCAGTCTCGCTTCCCCCTCTCTCCCCTCGCGCATGCGCATGCAGGTGGCCAGGTGCGCCTGCGTTTTATATACTCGCGTGTGTGAAATTACATAAATGAATATTTGGGCAGGCGCGCGTTTGCCGTTTGCTGCTTTCGATTCTCCGCCTCTGCTTTGCTTACCCCCCTCCCTTGGTCCATAGCCCAAAACTCTTGTTATTTTCTTTCTATTTCTGATGTGCAATTAGCGCCGATGTGGGTCATTTTCAACTATATGAAAGCCACTCTTCTTCTTTCTTTTACTAGACACCCATATACATATTTTCTTATTAAAATTCGTACTCCTTGTTGACATTGCATTTTCTCTTTAATCTATATTTTTTGTTCCGATGTAAATTCCGTTTAACTTTTAAGTAAAATATCCGAAATCGGCTGACCTCTATTTCTCTCCTGGTTGTCTTGCCCCGTCTGAAAAATAATCCCCTGCCCTATAAATCAGGCCAATTAGAAGGGAATTGCTGTTGAATAACAAGGCGCCTGGAATTGAGCCACTCGATGATTGCATGAATATGCAAACGAATGTGCCCAGTTACCTTTATGAATTTATGCCCGACCCATCATCGTTTTCCCTAAAATAACCACTCATTTCAATGCAGCGCAGGGAGGAAGTCCGAGCGCAACCAGAAGGACTTCAGAGCTGGTCGAAATTATTGCAAAATAAATTGATTGTTAAAATGGTATAGGCCTTGGTTTGAATGGTCCGTCGGTCGGTCGGCCTGTCGGTCGGACCGTAACCGAGATTGCCCAGGGCAGTGAGTGGGCGGCGGGGGCGTTGCATTTTTCCAAGCGCGCTTACTTTGTATGCATATTTTAAGGACTTTGGTCGCACACTGCCAGCTGGCAGGCAATTAAACTTAATTGGCAATGAGCTGGGAAAGCGTTTTTTCGGGGGGCTTTGCGATTTCCGCTCTTTTCCTTGGCAGGGGAACGGGGCGAACTGCTTTGATTTTTAAGTGGGACTTGCCGAGTGTTTGCAAATTGGTTTGGCCCCAAAACCGGTTAATTAAAATGCAAAAAAACGAAAGGGATTTTTTTTTTTTCAAACGACAACTTAGGGAAACGTTTTCTTCGCCCGAATCAAAGGATTCCTAGGCCTTTTTAAATGCGTGTTAACTTTTGACTAATTGTTGCCTTGGCTAATCAAATCCCTTGTTGTCTTACGGTCGTGTTGACTGCTAATCCAAGGAGACTGCCGACGGTCGACCGACGCGACGTCTGCCCAGGCTAATCGACTCGCGGGCGGCATATGTTGGGCGTTTGTCGTGGGCGTGGGCGTGATGGAGGTGGGCGTGTTTAATTCATTTAGCCAAGCGGCGTAATTTCAAAAGTTAAGCTCCTTGATTTGTTGATCTTTCGCGTTTGTTTTCAACAAACAAAGCTACGGGGAATGTTTGTGTTTATACCTGAAAATAAAAGAGATCAAGAGACTAAGAAACGGAATAAAGCTAAAGACCTGTAAATGCTCTGAAATCGAGAGTATGATAAAAATCTATAATAGTTTCAAAGTATTCCTGGGATTTTTTTAGGAAAACACCAAAGAAATTATCTTGGTTCGTTTTTTATACCTGGAAATAGAAGAGATCAAGAGACCAGAGAATTGGAGCGTAGTTGAAGACCTATAAATGCTCTCTGAGGGCTGAAATCTAAAGTTTGAAAGAAATCTATTATAGTTTCAAGGTACTTCTGGGATTTTGTTAAGAAATAACTAAAGAAATAATCTTGTTTCTCTATTAAAATCTTAAAAAAAAGAAAATTGGAGCAACCTAACCAACCTAACCGAAAGAATCTCACTTCAATTTTCCAACACTCTCTTCAAGTTATTACAAAACTATAGTTTCAAGGTACTCCTGGGATTTTGTTAAGAAATAACTAAAGAAATAATCTTGATTCCTTTGCTTTAATATAGAAATTTGGGTTAACCTCTACTGCCCCTTAGTTCTATGGAATAAAGATTAAAAGAATCTCAATTTTCCAGCACTCTCTTCAAGTTAAAGCAAACCCAACCCAACTTTGCATATTCGCGTCTTTTGTCAGGTTTTTTTAGAGTTTCTCGTTTTCTGCCTGCTTGTTTTCTTTGGCAACAGCAACAGCTTCTTTACAGGCCTCGTAACTCAGCTTTGGGGCTTAGAGTTTCCAGGCAGCTGATGCGTTAACCTTTGGCGTATTTTGCCTACTCGGCTACTTCTTTATTTTGGGATGTGGGTAATCCTCTTGCCGGCAATTGACGGCGCCGTCTTTCAATGGACAGAATAATTATTATAAGGACCCCAGCCAGTGAATTCTTTATACGTCTGGCGGGGATTTGGTGGGCGGGGTGGCCCACTTGCTTCCTTTCTGCTCTGGCTCCTTTTTGTTTTGGTTTGCCTGCTTTTCTCGGTTTTGCTTAGATTGTTTGTTTTGTCTGAGCTTCTTTTCGGTTGGTACTCTTTTTTTTCCTGTTGTTGTTTTTGATGGAATTAATTGTTTGCGTGCTCGTATGCCGACCTGCCGGGCGAGGAGGCGGCTGGTTGCCCATCCTTTTGCCCCTCCAACAGCTCCGGCGAGTCATACATGAGTGAAAGTAAATGTGCGAGCGCGAAAGTGCTAAGAAAGCACTTAAGCAAATGTATATAAAAGTTGCAAGTTAATTATTTCATTAATTAGGCGCCTAGACAAGAACTTGATTGATACGAAGTGTGGAAAGTGCTGCCTCGAGGCTTCCATTGTTCGCAAAGAACTTCATCCTGTGTGGGCTGGGGAAGGAACTTCAAAGACCTACAAGTTAATAATTTGCTTCATTGACGGCTTACTTTTGATTCTTAGACGTCTGTCAGTTCATTTGATTAGGGGGAAAGCGGCAGAGATTTGAACTTCTTGGAATCCTTATGGGATGAAAGGGAAAGTACTGAGCAGTTTTGGCCTGAAACTATTTTCCCCTTGACTGGGCTGGAGTTGCCTTAAATTTGCAGTTGATTTGATTGTCCTCGTGCATCATTGACGCTGATTTGTGGCCAGTGTTGTAAAATGCAGTCGACTGCACGTTTCGTACGTTTTTATGACGTCTTTATATGATTTTTATTCCAAGGCCTTTTTCTATGCTTTTTTTTGCTGTGTTTCTTTTTATTAAATTTTCTTTAACACACTCGGAGGGGCACGCACATACGCAGTTACAATTTACACGCTTGAGTGCCTCAAAAAGTCCGCTTGTCTTGCTGTCGCTCCAATAAAAGAAATCTGTCAAATTCAAACGCTCGTAAATGTCTTCCACAGGATCAGGCATCATCCAGGGCCAGTCAGCCAGTCAGCCATTTTCAGGCAGTCCACCGGCCACTCAGTCAGCCGTTTTGGGCTGCCTCTGTGTGCGTGTGGCTGTCTAACTGGTCCTTGATCCATCCCCCGCTGAAGTTGGCTAATCTTATTATATTTTTCCATTGAAATTTTACAATCCAGTGCATCGAGAGTCTGTCATTTTTTTGAGGGCGTCGACGTCGTCTCTGTGAAAGGATGTTGTAAGGATATGTTTTATAAATGTGTTGTAATTGTAAGGGAGGCAGGGGAAGTGCGGTCAAGCTGCAAATCTTGATCACATCAAGATTTGTGCCGCCACAGAACGAAACCCAGAAAAAGGGCATGGAATTTTGCCAGATGAAAGCAAACGAAGCCACACATCATCATCATTTCTGTGGGAGTCTGGGAGGCTGGAGATGTCTTTATTTCTTGCTGGGGTCTGGGGAGGAGGAATTTTCGAAATTCCCTCGGCTTGTGGAGAATCTCTGTGAAGTCTGACCGAATAGCCAATGGGATAAAAAATGTTCGAAATAATCTTGTCTTTGCCTCGGTTATTGCGATGTTGTTATTTTCAAAGGGCACTGACCACACAGACGGCGCGAGGAATGCGTTGCAGATGCAACAAGCCGCAAGCGGCAGGACTCGTTAAAAAATCGAATCAAAAAGTAATCCACAAAACCGGCAACGCATATGCGGCATAGACAAAGTAAAGCGGCAGCTCCAAAAAAGCAAAAGAAACCCACACGGCACCCGCAGCCGCCGGCCGCACCCGCGCATCCTCGTGAACTTATGGTGGGCAAATAAAGTGGATATTGACCTAGTGAACGAGTGAAAGCCGCCCAAACACACACACACACACACACACGCAGCAAATGTTCAGCGACAACAACCGGCATTTGTGGATTCCAACGCACAACTTGTAGCATACAATTCAGCGCTTAATCTGCAGAGAGAGCGGAGACGGCGAGTCGTGTGCACAGAATCCACAGCAGCCGAGCCAGGCCGGCAGGACTCGTTGGCTGTTCGGCCCCTTGTCGTGGGCTGCCTTGGGTGCTGTTGCTCCAGCGTTTGAATTCTTTGGGTCCACGCTGATAATTTCAGTACTTCGGTGTCTGCCTTCGCGTTCGGTTGTCCGCGTTCGTTTCGCCAAGGCTTGGGATTGTGGGTTTTTTCGTGAAAAGGATCTGTGTGCGTGTTTATGCCGGTTGAAAGGACGCTTGCGATTAAGCTTGGTGTCAATTTTCGAGTGGAACGGAAAGCGTTTTTCGCGGCGCGACCTTTTCAATTTGCCATCGTCTCGTCTGGCTTGTCGGCGGTTTTGACCTGCCCTAAACGGTTGGCAGGCAGTCTGGCCATTAAGCGCCATTTGGTAGGTCCTTTTGCCGATTGTCTTTGACTTGGGTTGCCGTTGTTTGTTTTGCGTGTTAACGTGTCGAAAATTCGAAGTGGCAGTGACAAACATTCAAAGAAATAAACCGACCCGCAAACTCGATTACGCTGAGGGGTAAACCCAGAAAAGGTCGTTTCGCATATTCAAAGCCATTGAAGGTCCTTGAAATTCTCTATCACCAAATACATCTTATTGAGGATTACTCCTCTTTTAATCTGCTTATGTGGCCACAATTTCGATGGACCTATCAAATTTTATTAAACTCTCACAATTGTAATTAAATTACATTAAAGAAATCCAGCTTCGATTTAAGTAACCACAAAACATTTCTAAGGATGAATGTCCTCCTTTCTTGTCTCGCCTGTTCACTAATTAGTATCCCATGTCTCACTCAATTATCAGTCAAGGGGGGGACGTTCGACGTCCCGGCCTTTGGCAATTCCCGGCAGACACATGTTAAAGGATGATAATTACCGAAAACAATAAGAAAGGAGGAAAGCTAGGAAAAGAGAAGAACACAGAACGGCAGGGGAACATATTAAATACACAAAGAAGGGCAAAGGGAAGTCTCAGCCATTTGAATTTTTAATTAAGAGAAAGGCAGAAAGAAACATTGCAGGCCAGACCGATGTGTGTCCGTGTGTGTGTGTGTGGGTCAAAGGTCACTAATTAATTCAGCAAACAGCAAAGAGTGCCCAGCTTTGTTGCCGAATACTTTGAGGGTCAGAGTGCAGGGCGGGTCACCTACAAAAGATGCCCAGTTGGCTGGCCAAAAACGCTTGCCTGCGGTGGCTCAAAAGGGCCAACTGAGCAAACCGCACAATAGTCAAAGCAAGTCCCATTGGCGGCCTACCTGGCCTCCCCCTCCCCCCGTAATTTTAAAAAGGACAGCACATAAACTGCAATTTGGCCAAGGCGTCGGTGTGTGTGAGTGTGGAGCTTGCGTTTTGCATTAGCATAATTAAAACTTAACAAACAAACTGACAGCAAACACGACGACGCGACTGCTGCTGCAACAAGCAATCCTTGGCGTTGTCCTTTCCGGCAGCATGTCGACGGTGCGTGTGTTATTAACTGGGCTCGAGCTAAAAGTCAACATGCTGCAATACTTGACCTATGGCCGTGCAGCCGCAAATTATGCAACAAACTCTATTACGAGCCCCCGGCCGACCGCCCGTTGTCCGTGAATATCCTTGAACTTTATTGTTTACTCAATGGCGGTTTGCCAGGCAGGCTGTTGGCTTCCTGGCTGCCCGTCTTCCTCGATATCCCGATTATTCTCTGGGCTTCGTTTCTAAATTTTTTTATTGCACGCTGTCAGGCGCAGCAACATATCGGTTTACCATCGGGCAACAGGGCAAAAAATGCAACACGAAAAGAAGAAAATATACGCGCGTATTTTTCAGACAGTTTTCACAAAATTGCACAGCAATTCCCATTTTTTTCCTTGCTCGCCGGCTCGCTCGGCGGGTCTCTGTCGGTGGCGTCTGTTTTCCAATTGCAATGGGCGGGACGGTTGAGTGCACAGTTTGGTTTTTGATATCCTCGCGAAGCCTCAACCTCGGCTTTGGCTTCCTGTCTATGAATCAATGTCGCCGCCCCGCCGACCACTCAAACCTGCCAATCGAATTGCTAAGCGATTCCGGGATTTGTGAGTGATTTTTTGTTCTCTTCGTTTGCATTTAAATCATATTTTGAGTTCTTGGTTTTAATGACATCAAATTCAGCAAGCACAAAAAGTTAAGCTGATTGATAAATAATCTTTTTCGGATTGTAATAGAAATTGACTTTAAAATTGGCGATTTAGGAAATCGCAAATCATTATTTTTTGTGGATATTTTTTCATCATTTCAATTGTTTAAGGTGAATCAAAATTGTACTCAATTTATTTTCAATTTTTTTTTTATTAAATTTTTTTGTTATTTAATAATTCTATTGGCCTTTCCTTACCTTGTTTTCTGTGATATTTGATGAACTTCTTTTCGTACTTTAAATTCCTGAAACGAGAATTTAAGCCTGTCGATTTCATTCATTTCGTGAGCCTCTCAATTAGTTTAGCCTTCGACCTCAAATAATTTAAATTGCGAAACCCGAAGCATGGCCAGAAATCTCTGTTCTTTGAACACACAAAATTAATTACCATTAAAGTTATAATTCATTTTCTCTTTAACTAATTTCCGTTGCCATTCAACCAAACGGCCAATATCCAAATACGCTTTTCGCTATTCGACCGCAATCGAAATTCAAAACTTATCAATTTATTTATTAATTCAGAATGTCGCATTCTATCGTCCGCCCCGCCCAATTATGGTCAAACCCAATTTAATAATTGCGGGTGAGGTGGTCGTTTTTGGGTTGATGAAAATTTCACATATAAAATACCAGAAATTCTGGAGTATTTTATTAATTTTCAATTTGAAGTCACTCGAGTTTTGGCCGAAAATTAAACAATTTCCAACGCGCTGCCATGAGTTGGCCATAATTTCCAAACAGACACATTCCCCGAGTGTTTTATCCTTCGTACAATCGACACAAAAAACACAAAACAAAATAAAACATAAACCCTCCACTATGCGATTGTACAGGACTCGCAGGCTTGTCGTTGCCGTCATCTTAACAGCTGCTGGGGCCGTTGTTTCTGTCCAGAGTCCGGCTAGGTCCTTAACCTGGTTCGCTTACACCGCCCACGAGAATGGAGAGGGGCTAGGGAGCCGTGGCGGTCAACCGAATTGTATGTCGATATTGGTTGGCTCCGCTTATTTATAGCATTTTGTTTGTTGTTTATTTATTTATTTGAGTCAAGTCTGTTTTACGCTCGTCGCTTGTGAAATATTTACGGCCACTTAAGTGTGTTCGTAAAGTTCTCGAATAGTGGGAAAAGGTCAAATAAACTGATCTGGCCTTCTCCTTCCCCTTCATTTTAGTCTTTGTTCCATTTCCAGGACTTTGCTTTCTGTGGCCGACAAACCGCGTTATTAAAACTCATTCAAAAAGCAAATGTTAAATTAAGCGCTCAACAAAGAGCTGACCCGACCGCCCTAACACACACACACACACACACCACATACACATGAGTAAACAAAGCCCCGCGATTCTAACAACAGCCGGCGCCGTTGTCGTTGGAGTCGTCGCTCTGGACAAAATGTTGGGCGCGTAAAATATAACAAAAAGGAAATTTAAATGAAATTACCGGTGCGGGCCAAAGAAAAATATGAAAAGTGTGTGAAAAATCAACTACGATACGGACTCATTCGCGAGAGCCACAGAAAATAAAAGTAGCCCGAAACAAATAAGTCGGAATTTACCGTATATGAAAATCCTACAGCAGCCGCCGCGGCTGTTCAAATATCCTGGCGAAAGAGGTTTACTCGCCATTGTCGTGCTGAAACTGAAGGCAGATACGCAAAGTGAAGTGAGCACAGCACCCGGCACATTGGTTACTTTATATAATTTCTGCCGCCGGTTGCGTATTTAAATTTCCACAATACTCACGTCGAAGGACGGCGAGGACCTCAGGCAGTCGCCTTGTTGGTCGTGCACACCGGCGTATGCTTAATGTGAGTAGGAACCAACTTTTTATGCTGGTTAGATTTACTCTTATTTATTTATGATGGCAACCCTTGGAAATCCTGGCCAGGTTTACGTTGCCGAGCTGAGCGGCTGCTGCTTTTTCGACTGATAAGTTTTCCCAGCCATCACAGACTTTGGGGGATTAAAAACTTCTCCCCGGGCAACCAATGGGTTTCTAAGTTTGGGGCTCAAATTTCTGGGAAGATCGCTTATCATGTGTTGTATAGTGCAAGGGATTTTTATTGGGGATTAATAGACAAACACATAAATTAAAGGTGACCAAAATTCCCTTTCACCAGAATTTAATTTGGGTAGTCCCCTTGGATTTAAACTTCTCTACAAATTGTGCTCTTTATCATAGATTTTGGTATTATTACATTTACATTGGCCTCGATATGGATTTAAGCAGTCTTTTATAAATTACTTGAGCGCCCGCCGCACTTTGCTCGCTTTGTTATTTTGGTCTTTCCCTTATTTGAGCACTTTAAAGAGCTTTCTTAAAGCCTTAAAGACGCTCCACGGATATTATTTCAGTTCTTTATTTAACTCAGTTCCCTAATTTGAGTATTCTTGAATTAAAAAAGAAAACTTACGAAGTCTGAGTTAAAATTTCTTACTGGGAAATATTTAAATCTGAATGGATTTATTTTTAGAGCATTTTCTCTTCTGATAATCAGATAAGGCCAAACAATTTTAACTTGCCGTATTCTCAGTTCATTAAAGTCTTTCCACATCAAATTTATTTGCTCAATGAATTGAATTATCGATCGATTTAAGAAATTTCTTTCGACGTTCCCAGAACTTTAAAGAAATCAATTTTATAGTATTGAATTTTTCTATTATTGTTTCATCGTCTGGCCTTTTTGCTGTTGATTGGGCTCTGCCGATAATCCGATCTCTTTAATGTCCCTTAGCTAGCCATCTGAGATAGAATTGTTGAAGAATTTTTATGTTTACAGTTCGAGAGAATTCCACAGCCCAAAGCCCATTAAAAAGAAGGGCAATAAAACTTAAATGTCCAGAACTGGCCAGTCAAAAGGGCGCCAATGTAGTCAAATTCAATTCTGAATATGGGAATATAAACCGAAGCATTTGTTTTTTCGCCCGAAGAAGTGGCAATGTGCGTGTATTTTTGGGGGTTTTGTTTGATTTGCCGAGGAAATAAAAATTAATTATTAAATTGAATGAAACGAAACCCGCAGAAAGTTAAAGGCCCAAATGGGCTAAGTGTAAAACTTTCCGTTGGCTTTCATTTCTTGTTTGCTGTTTTTGTTGCTCCTTTTTTTTCCGGGGGGAAGACGGGAGGGTTTACTTTTTTATTTGCCATTCATTGCAATGGGAAAGTTTTGCCATTTCGCTTGGTGTTTTTTGGAGATGCGGGTTGCGGGTTTTTGGCGACTTATCTGCAAAGGTCCTTTGTGCTCTTCCACACACACACACAGAGCCACACAACTAGAATCCTGTTCAGTTTGTCTAGGAGAAAACCAATTGAGAATTTTCAAAGCAGACGAGACGAAATGTAAAATGAAATCAACCCCGAGCAAAATGAGGCAATAAAGATTTACAATCTTTTTTTTTCCTCCTTCATTTTGAAGACAATGCAGCAGATTTGTGAAGGATTTGCAGTTCTGAATTTATGTGGCAATTGTTGCCAGAAGTTGGCCTATTCGAAACCATCGTACGGCCAATTGTAATCTATGCCGGCCACGCACCAAATAAATTTTAATTAAATCCAAATAAGCAGCACGCATTTCTTGCCGCCCCCAACCCTCACTCGAGTCTGAAAAATTGAAATTTATATATGCCTATGTACCGTCCTGTATATAAAAGCCTGCATATGGACATATTTTTTCCCTTCCTTTGTCCTCGTTGGCTGCAAATTACAGATACAAATTCATTGGGCGTTGCACAAACTCGAGCGTTCGGCTGGACCGAAATTTATCAGACGCTCCGGGCGCTCAATTATTTCTCATAGTAAATGTCGGCCTGTCCGTTCAGGGGGGTCGGGGTGTGTGTGTGTCGATGTGTGTGGGCCTGTGAGTGTTTCGGAACAAAAACATTTGGCATAGGCCTTGACATGCTAGCGCGCCTGGTTGTGGGCTTCTATGGGGAGCCTCGATGCTCGCCCTTCACACGCATTTGCCTGCATAGATAAGCCCAGAGTCGGCTCACCCTGGCTACACACACGCACACCCAGGCACACACACACATTTTATCTGAACAAGTGCAGTTGGTTGTGGGTGAACGGTTTTTATTTGCTTTAAAATTTATTTCCCAACTGCAAAAATATTTTTAAGCCTTCAACGTGTGCTTGTAAATTGTGCAGCCCAACGCGCTAGGATGGCTCAGATCCTACGACTTTTCATTTTCCTATTTTAAATTTAATTTAAACAATTAGATTTTCTTTACAAATGAGCTGCAAGTCATTCGACAGGCCAGCAGACAGTCTGGTGAAGTTTTACACAAACCAAAATAGCCGACTTTTCTAATTGAAGTTAGCAGCTGTCAGGGAAGAGCACTCGTTCCTTTTGGCTTCAAAAATGGCAGATAATTAAAATGAAAATAGTTTGTGGGCGGCGGCGAATGGGAATGACAATTTAAGGTGAATTTGGAGTCAGGGAAAAATACTAAAGAGCGGACAAATACTGCAATTTTAATTGATGAAATGAACTTAAAGCCTGAGCCATTTTAATTTAGTTATTTTTTTCCTTGAAGTAATGATTGAAATGATTTTGCTTACATCAAAAGCTTATAAATAAAAGTTTTCTTAAGGTGTCCAGCAATTAACACGCTTCAAAATATATTTATTATTCAGAAGTACAAAGAATATAAATTTTATTTTTCAATCCTTCCAAGCTTAATATATATATTTTTTTTTTGTTGGGAATTTTATTTCCTTTTTTTTTGCCTGTAGTATTTTTTTTCTTATTTAATGTTGGGAAGTTAGTAAAGCCCGAAAAATACATAAATAATTTTTTTCTTGCATCAATTTTTGCCTTACGAATTTTTCGCAATTTTATGCACTTTAGTTTGTGAGTGTAAATTAAAATTCCTGCCACTGGTTCTTTAATTTAGCCGAAAATTCCGAAACCAAATGCATTCCTTTGTGCTTTGAAGTTTCCAATTTGAAAACCTAATGGAAATTTGATATTTCTCTGACGCAAAGCTTCTCACACATTGAATTGAAATTTCCAGGAACGTCGTCTGTTGTATTTGCCTAGAAGTTTGCTTACCCACTTAATTTCTGACTTGCCTCAATCTGCGCTAAGATTACTGACATTTTGTTGTTGCCGTTTGCTTTATTTAATTCCCCAAACAGCGTTTTTTGTGCCATCGCCTGCTCAGTCAAACTGTTTAATCTCCACTCGACTTTCTACTTACCAGAATCTTACTTCATCTTCTATGGTTAACATGCTGACTCCCACTCACGTGTGCCTCCTGATAGTTGGGGTGTGTGGACGGGGTGTTGAATCAAAAGCATAACAAAGACGTGTTAGAAAATGTTCGCCCACGTGAGTGTGCGTGTAGTTTTCGAAGGCTTTGCGCTTTCATTGTGTGCGTGCCTTCTCCTTTTATTCCTGCTTTGTTTGCAAATTCCTTCACGCCGGGCACGACGAGGCGAGCGCGGTGGCGGGCTGGCGATGACGGCTTTTCTGGCACCCTGACTGTCAGGCAGTTGGGCGTCGGCTTTGTGCAAAACTCCCAAGTAAACAATCCAAAAAAAGGAAGCCTGATGAGGACGGCGGTTCGGGTGTTGGGTGTCATTTTGTTGGCTGCTTTGGCTTTGTTTTCCGCACTTGTCAGCTGTTTCGCGCGACTGTTGTCGACTTAGTTTCTGGCTGGCGAAAGTAATTTCTCTGTTTTGTTTTTGTTCTTTTGTGTCGCTCACACCGCCATTGCGAAACTTGTACTGTAAATCAAGTCTAGGCGAACACCTTTCTCAAAAGTAGCCATAAATTTTGCTCAACAAAAAAATAAATCATCACGTGTGTGAATCTCGATAATGGAGCGGATCGATCTCTGTATTCTAAAGCCAACTGACCTAGTCAGTCAGACAAAAACATAAATAATACAAAAACATATAAATACATAAGCTCCGATAAGGGGAAACCATAAAAAACGCGCTGCCAAACAAAACACAAAATGAGCCGCACAAACAGACACAGAATAACCAAAAGACAGGGAGAGATGGTTAGAGAGAAGCTGGGGAACATAAAAATTACACGCCAAATCGTCGTTCTGGCGTCGCAAGTAAATTAAAGCAAAGCGGCCCCGCCAATTTATTCGGACCTCGACGAGGCCGCGCAGCGTCTGCTTGGCAAAAGATAAAAACGTGACCGCGAAAATTCCTCCAAAAAAATGAAAACACCACAATGGACAGCCGACCAAAGATTGAGGGACAAAAGCCAGAGTCAAATAAGGCGGGGCGGGGCGGTTGGCCGTCTTAATAGGCCGCTTAGCGGGCCGACCTAAAAGTGTAGCATACTTTTGCGGGCTGCCTTCTGGGCTGCAAGTGGCGCCATAAATCAAATGCGTTGCCGGGGCCCGCAACCGCAACAAACTAAATATAAACGAGACCCGAAATTCCAGCTTGGGGAATTTGATGCTTTCTTCTTTATTTTTATTATTTTTTCGGCTGGCTAAAAACTGTTTGAAACAATTTTTAGTTAGCCGCAAAAGTCCCCTCCGTTTTTCAAAGAAAACTTTCCGCTTTGTCATTGCTGCGCAGCTTCAGCCAAAATAGACCGTTGCTAAAGCCAAAAACGCGTGGCGAATTATTGATTGTGCTTCAATGCTGATTGCTTTGAGTCTACGCCATTTGACACACACAAATGCTCGGCAGTCCCCCAAACGCACAAACCCGGGAGGGCGCTGGAAAAAGAAAGTATGCAAGACATAATGTAAAAAGTGTATGACGCTGGATCGTTTCTATAAATATAAGTAAAGTTATTTGGTATTTCTGGCATGTACTTGACTTGGCGCTTTGTTAACTACACCAGCAACCGCCCCCCTTCCCTTTCCTCTTGGCTAACACGTACTGGCGGCCCTGGCGTTGCTCGATTTTGTGCGTGTTGTTATTACAACCGCCCGGACTGTCGGGGGTGATGGTGGCTCACCAAAAAACAAAATCAGCGCCTCACACACACATTGACAGCATATCAATAGACGCGGGGGAAGGTCAAAGGAGCACCAAATTCCAATCTTCTTCTTGCTCGAATCTTCCGTACGCTGTCACCGTAGACGGCTGACAGGTCGTATGGGCGAATGTGTTGGTGTGTGCAAAATATGGCAAAACAATAAACGTTACAACAATTTTGTGCTCCCCCCTCGACCAACTTGCCTCTTTGGTTTTTTATTGGAGGGCTCTTCTAATCGAAATGAGGCGGCAAAATTGTTCGACAGCATCTCTCGCCTAAGTGTTTGGTATTTTGTCTTTCACCGTTGGTCCTCGTCCGTCCCATTGAAGTGGACTTGAAATTCGGCGACAGGGAGCTTTAGTTTGGGGCGTGGTAATTGCACAACTTTCGTTGTCGTTTTTTCCTCTCGTTTTTGTATCTTCGATATTAACGTTTAATGTGTCCCGTCATTGGGGACTCTTTGGGTTTCATTTATGTCTAAATGCCTGTAAAATTGCTGTCCCTTTTGCGGATTGCGGCGGGTGTGGGTCTGTGATTTAGAATTCGCTCTTGCGCTTATCCAAAATACGAAAAAAAAATTGCACAAACATAAATTGGACTTTATCTGTAAGGGGCCTGGGGCTCGCTGAGTGGGGGGAGGGCAACCCCAGCTAATTGAATTATCACCCGAAGGCCATAAAAATAAAAAAGGAAAACAGGGAAACTAAGCTCAAATGCACACATAAATACACGCACACACGCACGCTCAGGAGGACAAATAAAATTATTTACCTTGGGGTCTTGCGTGGTCCCAACCGACGACAAATAAATAATACGAAATTTTTATTACACGCACGTTGGCCAAGCAGCAGGAATGAAAGAATGCCCGGACGACCTCGGTCCTGATGATTCCGTACGACACATTTAACTTCAATGCGCTTGTAGTTTAAAACACGCAAGCCTCATGCCTCGATGTTTATGAATATTTATATTCAAAACATAAATAATACGAGCCTCCATATGGCCAACATTGCAGGGATCAGCGCTCGAATACAAAAACTCGGGCGGCTGGTTGTGGCCAACTGGAAACTGTGAAATGTGCCCATTGAAAATCTATGGAGGGTGGCCAATAGTTAGAAGTTCATTAGCCTTGGGCCGGCCTGTTCAAGGACATTGAAGGGTTCGCTAGTTGACAGGACTATAAAATAAATGAATGGCCGGCCACTCGCTGGCCAATTTTGACGCGTCTATTAACATGGCCACGCCCTTTCCGCCACCCCAAATCCCTGGCTTCTCTTGGTTTCGGTATTAATTAATAGTGGTGGCCAAAACGACGCCAAGACTCGACCCTGAACAGACCCAGCAAAAAAAGTAGACAACGGAATTTGCCAGCATGACTCAATGAGGCTTAAAGACGTCGTGGTTTTTACCATAAACTTTATTGAGTGCTGGTGTCAAGCAGAAGCTACGAAAAGACTATGCAAAATGAAATCCAGCAGACTTCGAGGAACAGTAAAAACGGGAAGAAATATTTGGAGATTTAAAAGACTTTAAGAGGTTAAGAACTGGAGGGAAAGGGCGAGTAAGTTGAAGGCTTGGGGACCTCAGGCTCTTTTGCTTTCCGTTGTTTGGTTTTCTTGAAAAGAGTATTCCACTTTCCCTTCACTGGCTTTTCGTCTACTTTCCCATCCATTTAGTTAGTCACATTTTACATAATTTTAATCTCTAAATTTACCAACATCGCTGACCGTTTTGGCACAATTTTGATAGTCCTCCTCCACACCGTTTATTCCCTAGGCGGTTGGCCCACCTACGGTTTTCCCTTAGCGGAAGTAACGTCCACTTTGGTGTTTTTTTGATGTGGACAGCATCGAAATCCTTTTAAGCAATTCGGTACAAAAAAAGCCCACATAAAGAAGAGGCCAAATACCAAAAATGATGCCCCTTGTAGTTGTAGAAGGACAACAACGGCAACGACGACGGCAGACGGTGTGGGGAGCTGAACCTCAGCAAACAATTTCCAATGCCTTTTGCTTTATATTATTTATAATTTATGGAGGTTGTCTCCTTACTGGTCGAACGGTTGTCCTGCCGGACGGTTTATAATTTTCCAAAAGGTATACGCCGCTTCCGAAGGGGCTGGGCAGGTTTATTAAGTAAATTGTTTCCGTTACTTGAGGATTTCCCTTTTTCCTTATATAACAAGGACCTGCGAGGCCCAGCGATCCTAGTGCGGGTCACTGGAACAGGAAGCGTCTAGCAGCCGCCTCCCCTTCTCGTTGTGCTTTATGTGGTCGTTCATTAAAACGATTTTTAGCTTTCAAAATTTATGTGTCAATGGATTGCCGGCTGCGTTGGCCTTCCGCTTTTTGGGGCTTGGTGGAAATTGAATCTACCAAAGCGGAGAATCCCCGGCCGGGCAGTTGTCGGCGCTGTCGTCTGTTTGTCGTCATCGTCGCCAGGATCGTAATTTTTATAGCCTGTTAGGCCTCATTTGGTCACGCAGTGTGTGGCGTCGCCATGTTTATTATGCGACCTCTTCTGCCACTGCCTCTGCCCAATATCTGTATGCCGAAACAGTTGGTTGGCCATATTTTTGGTATATTTTATATGCCATCAGCAGGGGGTCAATGCTGCCCAATGCAGGCCGTTTTCTCGTCAAGGTCGCCTTTAATTCTCTACCCTTTCCAAGACAGCAGCTTTGTTTTTGAGTAGAATAAAATGTGATAATCAGGGAGATAAAATTCGAGTAAAAATCCAGAGTATTTGGTTAGCCCTTTTTATGGGATGGTATTTATGGATGTGTTTGTTTGGATTCGTTTATGACTGCAGTAGTCGCCGGGCGGGTTGCTTTATTTATTTTCATATACAAATTATATTTGTGAGGTTTTTATGGAAAGTGTTCGATTTATGGGATTTCATTGCCGGTGCCGGCTGGCAAATAAATAAAGTTAATGTCTGAATTTGTCGCAATTATGTCGACCGACGGCCCAAAACGGACTTCAAACTGACTGACTCTTGGCCGGGATCAAACGCATTGGCCCAAATTGTCCTTGGTAATGCGATAGTTTTTTCTGGCCCCGCCCGCCGCTCGGCAAGGCGGTGAAAATTGCACACCAAGCGGCTTTTTTTGGCGCTCTAATTTGAATTTATTTCGGTAAGCAAATAGAAGGAGAGAAAAACAAACGACGCGCCCGACAAGGAAAATGCAAATAGCAGCAAAACTGTTGTCTACTTTTGGGCCAACTGGCCGGCCGGCCGGCCGCCAGACAGCCTTCGGACAGACCACGACTCGGGCTATTGTTTGCAAATTATTCGTATTCATGTTTCACTTTTTGTTTTCCTTGGGCTTTGGTCTTCGTTTTCGGAGGGGCAGCCGGCGGCGGCTGGCAAGTTAGTTCCGTTTGCCGGGCGCATAATCTACGTCATTTCCGTTTTAAATTATTTACATGGGGAAATGTGGCAGACCAACGAACCTAAGTCGACTGGAGGCCCCGACTTGGCGGTCCGTCCTTTCTAAGGACGCTGGAGCTCGTCAGCTGCCATCGCCGTGCGCGTCGTCGTCATCAAGTTCGTCTCGCTGGCTTTCCATTGTTCGTTGAATTGTTATTATTTTTTTTTGTGGCTGGAAGGTTCTGGCAATCCGCATCCTTGTTCGGGGGGCTTATCTTTTTTGATTTCTTAGCCGCTTAGGCACAAAAACAGCCGCAATGAAACGCTCAAGTGGCCCAGAGATTTACATTGTCCATTTTGGCCATCGGTTTTGGTTTTTCAAAACTTTCCGTATATTTTCTTTTTTGATTGTGTTCCTTGTCCGACGGACGGTCCAAGGACGGTCCGCGGACTTTTATTGCAATATTTGGTTTGGCGCTTTTTGGTCTTTTGGCTGCTGTTTTTCCGGTGCTTTTCGCCGTAATTGAATTATCCGCTTGCATGCACGGCCCGTCCCACCAACCCAATGGGCCACTCGATGTTGTGGGAATTTCTTGGTGAATTAAACAAAAGGCGAAACGAAGGCAAAGGCGACCACCAAAAACATTTGCTCTTTTGCATTTTTGAGTTTCTGGCATTTGCGCGTCTCGTTAAAAGAATTTGAAAATCTCCCTTCTTTGTCGTTGAACGGAAAGTTGCGCAAATTAATTTGCCTTTAATTTATGGAGGATGCCGGTGGCTCAAATGTTTTCCGCTCGCCCGGTTTGTTGATTATAAAATTCAATTCAACTCAATCCAATCTAATTAATTAACAGTGTAAAGCTTTCAATATTTTCCCCACTCTTAATTTTCCCAGCCTCCGCCGAGTTTGGCATTTAATTGCAGGCTTGAGTAGTTTTTTTTTCTTATTTAAATACAAATTATAATCCGCGATTAACTCGAAATTTATGTTCGCACGCATAAGCCACATTAATTTTAATAAACACAAACGAAATTTGTATCGCCATTTAAATTCATATGCGATTTTTTTCAATGATTCAAATGCAAAAAATAATCTCTCGTAAATCAAACAAATGAATTGAGTTTGATATACGTGAGGTATTCGGATGGGTGTGTTTTGATGAGTTGTGTGTTCATTTTGGGGTTTATTTTGTTTTTTTTTTTAGTCATGCCAATGAGCATTTTCACTTGTTGGCTTTTCACGCTTCAGTTGCCTGCGGTCGGTGTACTCACTTAATTATGAAATTGATTCGGTCAAAGGTTTCTTTGATTAAAGCGAGTCGAGGGGAATCGAGCTTAGTTTATTTAATTTAAAGCTAAAAAATTTCAAGAACTGAGGTTAAGATTATCTTTGGGCAGTTATTCACGATTACATTTAAATTTTAGCCAAATTAAATAAAAGAAGAAAGCATCTTTTAATTTTCCCCCTTCTTCGCCGCCTAAGCGTCCTTTTAAATTTTATTTTATATACAAAAAAAAAAAGACTGCAAAATCTCCTTTAATATTCAATTTATTTCTGGGTTAATCCTACCAGTCTAAAGCCTTTTTGCATGAACTTCTTTGCTGTCTCGCCAGCTCCACCTTTCCAAAGACTGCCAACAATTTGTTATTGCCGCCAGACATACATTCGGTTTTTTAAGTAACCTGAAATGATTAATGTTTGGGGAAAAGAAATATTTGGAGCTGGTGAATCGGAGACGCACATGCTTACCAAGAGCACTTAAGGACAGTTAAAGGGAAAATAAGGAAAGAGGGATTGTGGGAAAAAGGGAAATTTAATTTAAACGACAAATCAATTTTCATTTTATGGGCGAGGCGATTCGCCAAGGCACACGGCCAAATCATTAACTGACCTTTACCATCGGGGGGACTACTTCATTAAAAAGATCCGCTCTGTTTTGTTTCTCTGGTGGGGTTTGCGGTGCCTGGGGAGTCGTTAAAATGCAGTTTGGGCCGGCAAGACAAACGGCTTGATAACGACTCGTGGCTAGACGGGCGTTTGTGCATTGTTGGTGGGATTTTCGGTTTTTGGCGGAGGATGGCAGGGGATTTTTTTGTGGGTGTCACGTTTTTCACTTTACGCGCGCGACTTTTATGCGCTAATAAAATTCATGGCGTTTGCATATAAAATCAACTGACCAACAACGGCAAACACAGAAGCGCGAATAAAAAGCAACATTGGCCAGTCGGCCGGCCAAACCGCCAGCGGCGGCAGGAGTGAGTGGCCGGCAAGTCCTGCCATCGCATTCGATGCTTTTGTTTCCCGAATTTGCATTTATGTATTTTGTTTTTTTATTATGGATTTGCATTCGAGAGCTTAAAGTGACTGGCAGCTGTTCAGGGCGCGAGCCTCATGTTGATTTCGTTGGGGGGGTTAGGAATTTTCTCATGCCAGATTTGCCGGGGAATTAACCCTATTAAATCACACTTTCAATGGCAATTTGCACTGCGGTGAATTTGTCTTGCGAAACTCACCTGGAGTGATGGCTTCTGGCTGATTTATGAAATATTTAAAGCACAAAATTATTTGGTAAATCCGCCTGATTCTCTTGTCAGTGGTGCTGGAAACTTGTCGCAATTAGAAGCACACAAAATAGTACAAATCGTTGGCTGTTGTGGGCGGCGTGTGTGCGGGCATTAAAGCATGAAATTAAGGCACAGGGCAAGGCAAGGACCCTTAAGCACCACCCCCCGAATTCACACATGCCCGCCGTCTCATTTGCGCAGACAAATTTGTGTCCCAGCGGCGGCAGCAGACTGGCAACCGCAAGCGTCTGTCGCCTGGGCTGCCGGGGCGGCTCCTTCGTTCCTGACAACGATAAAAATTCTCGTTCTTTTTGTTATTATTTGCCGTTGTTGTGGGTTGAAGTAAATTTTCGTTTTATTATATTTGAAATGAAAATTTAGCCGCTCCTTGGAATTTTCATGCTTCATATTTCGGGTAAAAAATTTAATCCCCACAACACACACAGCGTATGCGTAATTTAATTAGAGCCACCTCAGTTCCTCTTTAAAGTCTCTTTTTCTTTTCCGGGCTTTTCTTTGGAAATGCGAGTCGGCATCCCAAGTCCTTTTGTTTTGCCCGTCCTTTTTTACGCTTCATTAGGAGACCGTCTTTTTGAATGCCTAATGAGAGTGAATTATGTTCGGGAGGGGAATTTCTTCTGCTTTGATTTCATCAGATCGAAATGAAGTCATATATTTTATTTTAGATTTTACATGACTTATTCACCATCCATTTAGTTGCTGTCCGAAAACTCTTCTCTGCCTGATTGGTTTCCATTCGACCGTCGACCGCAAAGAGTCGCCTGCCCCCACACACAGTGTATGTGAGCACGTGTGTGTTGATTTATTGTAGCGCAAATAATTGAATTTCTATTTTTAAATAATTTACAAAAGACTTTGGGCATCGTTCGCCTTCCACAGCCTCCTTAGCCTGCGTCGCCTTCTCCAATTTTCCATTATTCTTTTTCATGTTGTGGTTTCCTTGGCAAGTTTGTAATAAAATACGAAATTCGGGTATGGGTGTGTGGTCAGTTTTCTTTTTTTTTTCCTGTGCAATTTATTCCGCTTCCTTTAAGTTTTCGTTTTTTTTCCTTTTGGGTGTATGTTGAGCAAATTTTCTAAACTCTTTCAAGTACCAAAAATTGTCCCCGGGAAATTTCCCATCAAAGTTAAGCGCAAAATGCTGAAAATAAAGGCAAAAATTGTCGTGTTCTCGGGCGTTTCTTTTTAACTTTCAAGCGCTGTCCGGGCAACAAAAAATATGTTAAAATATAAAACACTTTTTGACTTTAAAGGGCCCAAAAGAGACTCGAGTTTATTTATTAGAGATTGCTGATGGAAATTCCACAATAAAGAGGGAATTGAATCCTTGAATTTACCTTAGTTTTCGCTGCCTTAAGGCTTCAAGAGTTAAGGTGGCTATTGTTTTTTTTAGTCCCTCTTCAAGTCGAGTTTATGGTCCAGCGGAGCCTTCAAATTGCATACAAAAATCTGAAGATATTTAATTGGGAAAATGTATGCAAAACCAATTTTCTGCAGAGAACGCGCGCTGCTGGCCGAGGATGGAAGAAGAGCAAACAAAACTAAAAAAAAACCAAAAGACTCATTGGCATTAAGTCCACTTCATAACTGTCAGGCACTGCATGAAAGGCAAACAACAAAAATTGGGGGAAGTGCGAGGAGCGCACAGGCGGACCGAGCAAAACCAAACAAGCAACCAAAACACAAAAGCGGGCAACCCAAATATTAAAAAAAAGAAACCAAAGAACACAGAGAAAAGCTGCATTTACACACGACACCCCAGCGCGAGTTCCGCCCACCCCGGCAGCCACGCCCCCGTAACTTACACATGCACATAAAAATGACAGTGCAACGCAATTTTTTGCATAAATTCCGAGGGTGCCACTTGTTATTTTTTTGTGGAGGTGGGGACTTCACTTCGCTGACATTAAGTTGCCGCCTGCCTGGGTTGGATCTGAATACGAATCCGAGCGACAACGGCAGCGGCCATGTCGACGGTTGCTTAAGTCGCGGGGATAACAAGGAGAACTGCTGAGGAACTGATCGGCTTGCCCCATAATTCATTTCGATGATTTTTATTATACGGCAAGCCAGTTCGGCCTTTGGGCGCCGGCCCAACAATAAATCACTCATACGACCCGCAGCAGCCACTCACACCTGTGAATTAGTTGGGCTGTTAAAGGTTCGTCCATTGAATTTTAATCGTTCCACACACACGCTCTCTGTCTGTCCGTCGGTCTCTTTCTTGCTGATAAATTCGCACTTTATAGTTGTGATTGTGTGCCGACTGTTGGGGAGGTTGGGGGCGGGCCACTCTCACTTAAGGTAAATTTATGCGCCTTGTGTGCGTATTTTTATCTCTATAAATATTTGAGCTGGGTCATTTGTATGCGCCGTGTGTGTGAAATTGTCTGTTTATTTGTATGCGAATTGCAATCGCACACACACACAGCCACTTGCCGCCATGGGGATATACACCCTTCAATTGTCAGCTTTGTTGAGGATTTTGAGCTCAAGCTGCCATGTATTTTTTATCTAGTGAAGTCCACGGGCACGTTGAGTGCTCTGATTGTTTTCCACTTGAAAACAACAACAAAGCTCAAATCAAAATACTCAGGTAGCACTCACCACGTAGCCGGGGAGTGGGAGAATCCCGCAATGAGATTCCTTTAAATTAGCAGAACATCTTTCGTCCGGGAGGATCATCCGACATGGAAAACGTTTTTATTGTCTTAGGATTTTTGGTTTGTCTTTAAAGAACCTTTTCCCATTCCATCCGGGTTTTATCTAAATTTCGTTTTAAAATTATAAAGTTCTAAGGAAGAAGCGAATCAAATTCGGGTCCGTGGGTTGGCTGGGCCTCTGGGCAGCTGTCAACAAGGCCGCTCAAAAATACAATTAAGCTTATTAATCCCACTTGACCCAGAGACCTAAATGGCTCGGCCTTGATTTAACGCCGCCTTGGCGTTCTGGCGGCTTACATGAAAAATCAGTTAACAAATTTGTGGCCAGAACAAGGCAGCCATAAAAGGTGTTAAAAAGAAGCCAGAAAAAGTTTCTTCTCTCCACCTTCGCTTCCGCTGGCCAACAGAAAGTTACACAAATCCAAGGGCCAAAGTTTCCAGGGGATGATTAGGATCTTTCGCCCTTTCCCCGTCGGTTTCGTTTAATGACACTTTCTTTTGATTCCGCTTGACCTCCTCTTCACCTTCACACAGCCCAGAGGAAGGTGAAAATGACTCCTAAAACTTCCTTAGGCTCCCCAGCCTGCCCATCTGTTTGCCTCAAACTAATCTCTGTATTAGTTGTCACACAAACAAACACACGTGGTGAACAAATCCTCTGGGTTATTATTTTTAGTAAATTATGAAAACGATGAGCCTAATAGCCTTGGCCTATGGTAACAGTTACATGTGTTGCCAACCAACCAACCAACCAGTGAGGCACTCCAGCCAGCCACTCGTGGCATGTAAAACAAGTTAAGATAACGCCAGCCTGCCAGGCTGCCTGCCAGCGTGCGAGGCGGAGGTGCGTAAAACTCAATAGCACGAAAATTGTAGCACACCATTAGGCGCCAACACGACCGGCGCATGTGTGGGTGACTGGCTGGCTGAGCTTACGCATCCGGGGTTCCCTAAATGCAATCCACGAGGCCATTCCATTTAATATGCCTGCCCTGACTTCGGCCCCCAGCGCCGCATGCCAACGATTATCTAAAAGACATTAGCCTCGCCTGGAGGCGCGCAGGCGGCGGCAGGACTCGGGTCGGCATTAGTCTTATGTACTCGCGCATATGCTGGGTTTTGTTTAGCAAATTCTCGGGATGTCAGTGGCATAATCTTCCCCAGCATTTTTGTTGCTTTCTGTGGCGGCCTCGCAATTTATTTTTAATTATTTTCTGTTTGTGAAAGTTTGCCGCACGTAGGAATTTTTATATATTCTTTGTGATTTTATTTTTGCTTTTGCACTTTCAACACTTTTAATTTTATTTAGTCAACTGGCAACACGCAGCCGGCGCGATTCCCGCCCGCTCCGTTCGTCGTATTGCGGCATTTTTCGCCATGACGATTCTTATCTCACGGCTGCGCCATTTTGTTTTGTCTTGTTATTTTCCCCAGCTGTTGTTGCTTTTGTTGTTATGGCAGTTGTAGTTGTTCTTTGGCAGTTTGTTATATTTAGTTGGCTCTTTGTGACGGACTTTTTTGTATGCGGAAGTTTCCTTAAAGTTCAGCGGTCAGATTGTACTTCTGCGTTTTTGGTTGGTTGATTAAATTTGAATGGCAATTCTAAGGGAAATGCAAAGAGGTAAAGAACGAGCTAACTATCAGACCAAGCAGAGGGAGAATTGAAACAGAAATAAAAAACTGTCAGGATTAAATAGAGGAAATGGGTGAGGACAATATCCCACTGCTAATATCACAGCGTTTCTCTCTCCCCTTTCCGGGACGCGGTTTTATTTTAATTTATTTACACTTTCGTTAAGTCGGCCACACCCCTTGCCGGCTTTAATGCTGCTTACCGAGAGTGTGCGTAATTTTGCGTGTGATTGCATTTTTTTGAAACTGTACCCGCAGTCACGGCACGCATGTGTGTGGGCCATAAATAACAGAGCTGCGCACAGCCAGCCAGCCACATTCAATCGCAGTAGCAAACACTAAAACGTGGCCAGGCATTGGGAGCTATAAAATATTTTATAATACAACTGAGACTGGCGTTGATTACACAACCCAACAGGAGAGAAAGAAAATATCGGGATAAATATTATTTACGCGTTTGGGCTTTATTGTTTCAAAGCTGGGAAGTAGTTGGCTTTTGAAATATATCGACTTGAAATTGGCTGTTGGTTTATCTGAAACCACCGGCGGGTTTGGCTGACAAAACGGCTGACAAGGCGACCCCCGGCAGCATGAGAGAAAGTATGAAATAAATTTCAATAGCCTTCGTTAACATCGCGGAAAGGTGGGCTGCTGACAGGGCGAGCCAAACTATCGACAAGCCCATTTATCAAAGTAATAGCCGCCCAGATAAAAAATATATAAAGGTATTGGCCAAAAACCCGGCTAAGCCATTAAGCGAAAAAAAGAATCCGTATATAGAGAAAGTGCAACCTACTTTCGTTGGCCGGCCGGCCGCCTGCAGGCTGGTAAAAAATTTATCGCTGCATTAACACCACGACGGACTGACAATGCCAACAACTGCGGGCGGACTGGGCGGCTACTTAATGAACGGAAAACAACGTGCAAATTTTTTAATTGCATACATTCAGGGGCATCAATGGCCCGGCAGCGCTGCGCAGAAGGCGCTGGCGTTTAATATGCCGATTGCCGGTTGTCGGATAATGTGCGCCAGTCGGTGCTGCAATTAAAAATGGGCCGCAACTTGAATCGCCGTCTCGTCCGTCCGGCCAGCCACTGCTGTGCCATTTTAATGGTCCCACTTTTATGTGTGTGTGTGTGCGAGCTGAGGCGTTGAAATTGAATTAACAGCAAATTTATTTATGGCACTTGTAAGGCGGCATGGCGTCTTTATGAAGATTTACGCTCTTTAAGAAACCAACTTCTGGGTCAACCAATTCATTTACGTTGAGGAAGGGGGAAAAGAAGGAGAAAGCTAAAGGAAAGCTCTTGTAATCTTTGATTTCAAATTGATTTTTTAAGCTCTCAGCTGGTGCCTTGAATTTTTTAAATGAATCGACCCGCTCTCTTCATTTTCTGCCGTTTGAATTAATCAAGATTTTATTAGGTAAAATTAAATTCGTTGCGTTGGATATTTTCACGCTTTTTACATCTTTCTGGTTAAATAAAACATAAAATCTGTAAATAGATTATCAGTTTTCTGCCCCTTTTGACATTTCGAAGGGGAACAATTTTTACGGTCCACTTACCACAGAAGCGACCTGAAAAAATTCCTGAAACGCCGCATGCAAATTCATTTTAATTATATTTTTTATCCATGATGAACGTGCCTACCGAGAACTAAAAGCATAAAAATCAAAACCAAATTGAAAAACAAAATTAAATGTTGCATTTTATAGGTTTTGGAGGAAATAAAAATATCATTCCGGCAGAAGGAGAAAATATTCACAATATACAAAAAACAAAATGAAATTATGCGGGTGCAAAACCATAAATTGACTTTTGTGCCAACCAACAAAAACAGGGAGACGACGCACCCAACCAGCTTAAAAAAGCACCAGGCGGCAAATATAAACAGGGACACAGATTCACGCACTCAAAAGCGGGGAGTTTTCTTTTTCCAGGGATCAAATAAAAAATAAACTAGAAACTATAGGGCTTCGGGGAGTCAACTAAGAAGAAGCGACTTCAAAGGAGAGTTGATGGTTCATTTTAATAAGTTAAAAGAGTATTCAGCATTTGTCTTGTTTAGGTCTTTTCTCTTCTTTTTTTTACCCGCTTAAAGGCATAAATATTTGAATTGAAGATGGGAAAAGGCATGACTGCCTCTTCCCGGCTGACAAACAGACTGACAGGCGGACTGACAGACTTTGGCGGCCTAACGTTTTTCCACACATCTTGCAAATTGTCTTGTCAACAAAAACCACAGAAAGCAACGGCAATTCCGCTTGCCGCGCCTCCTGGGCCGGAAAGCCTTGAAAGCCAATGAAACAAAGCTTAGCGGTTCGGCCCCCGCCCATCACTTGCTGCATTGAAGTGGAAATAAACTTACCCACTCACACTTTGGCCTTATCTGGGTCGAACTCATTTGGGAGGCCTCCTGCGGGTTTGTTACTCTGTGCGAATGAATGACTTTTGCCCTTTTCTTTCGCTTTGTTGAGTTTTCAGTTATTTACTGAAATTTTCTTTGCTTCTACGCTTTTCTGGGGAAGTTCCTATGTGTTGACTTAAAATGTTTGGCATTTTGTACGCACGTTTGACTTCTCCAGCGCCGTTTGAAGTTAACTAAAGCTGATGGTCAGTTCCGGCCGGTCACCAATCAAATGCCCATTATAGAACTGAAAAAATATATGCGGTAATGGTTTAAAAATGTGGCACTTCTGCCCGGCAAATAAACTGTCTTTAAGTGGGCTTACAATTCAGGAGAAATTTTTTTTTTTTTGTTCAAAGTGAACATTCTTAATGGAGAGTATTTACAGAGAAATAGAAGAAATTCATAATTAAAGTCACCACTCTTTGGGAGGCCTAAATGGCAGGTCCAGAGTGTGATGTCTTTGTAG
>JBAMCP010000344.1:29110-54335 GCA_037075105.1 Lissocephala sabroskyi | reverse complement strand
CAGTCAAAGCTAAAAGTGTTCCCAGCCGAGCAGTAGTAGAAGCGGGAACAGTCCTGCGGATCCCTCACATAACCATCATCCGTGGAGCAGTGATAGCCTTCCGTCGAGCTCCCTGCTTGGTCCTCCAGTCCGGAGGGCGTGTCCCGCCCAAACAGAATCCGATTGATGCCATGGAGCAGCGGAAATTTACCCTGACCGCAGGTGGCATTAAAGTCATCCGATTCCAGGGACCACACCATAATCCCCGCCAGATTCTTGGCCACAGCCAAGCCGGCCTTCAGTTCCAGACTCCTGGCAGTGTCATAGCTCAGCCACTGGCGATCCTTGTAGGCAAAGGGCACCTTGCGCCTCTCGTCCCATTCCACGGTCCACTGCTCCTGCTCGATCTTCGAGCACAGCTCGTTGAAGCCCAGGACCCCCGGTTGCTGGGAATACGGCCCAGCCGTCCCAGGTCCTATATGCGGGGCGTCCAGGCCGTGATGCTCTGCCGTGGCCAGGGTGAAGGTGCGGCCATAGAACGGCACGCCGAGGACCAACTTCTCGGGAGGAGCGCCGGCCGCCAGCCAGAACTTGACCACCGCATCCACGCTGAGGGTCGGGTCGTCGTTGTCGCCGGCATAGAGCGGGGCATTGGGGCCGGTGCGATTGTTCCAGGGTCCGTTGAGGTCGTAGGCCATCACGTGGATGAGGTCGAGGTAGGGGACCATTCCGGGGATGTCGTAGGAGATCCTGGCCGAGTTCTCGGTGGAGCCCACGGCAGCCGTGAGCAGGAAATCAAAAGGCTTCAAGCTTCAGAGGAATTAGAGGATTGCTGGAATGGATGACAGCCGACTTACCCCTCCTTCAGCTCCTTGAGGAAGGCTATGTAGTTTTTGCGGTCTTCGTTGGACAGGCTGTGGCGCTGGCCGGGGTACTCCCAGTCGAGGTCGAGGCCATCGAATCCATGGCGCTGCAGGAACTTGACGACGGCCTCGACGAAGCGACTGCGCTTCTGGGGATCGGCAGCCACAATGGAGAACTTTTTGGAGCCCTCGTTCCAGCCGCCCACGGCGGCCAGGGTCTTCAGGGTGGGATTCTTTAGCTTGAGGGCATTGAACTTCTTGATGTTGCCGCGCCCGCTGTTGTCCTCCAAGTCCAGGTAGGGATCGATGACCCGCAGGTCGCCGCTCTCCTCGATGCCGAAGAAGGCGTACACCAGATGCGTGCAGAGAAAAGGATCGATGTTGTCCACATCGAACTTGCCTGGGCCCGGGCGGTAGGTGGACCAGGTGCCCTGGTAGCACACCACGTGCTCTGCAGGAAACACAGGGTAACAGAAGATCCTTCAGGACTTTAACACTTACTTGAGGCGGACCCTGAGGCCGCCAGGCTTAAAAGCACAACGATACTGATCCACATGATTGAAAATAAGTTTAACTGCCGACGAGTCTTCGATTTGAATTGCCAGGCTCGTGGAGTCTCGGGCCAATTTATATCCCAGCTCGTCGAGTGGGGCAGATAAGATGGCCAACAGGCCAGCCCTTTGCTGATGTTGGCGCGGGCCCAAATTGCAAGGCAAACACACGAGCACAACGGCAAACAAAAGGAATTTTTGTGATAACACAGAAGTCGCTTGGGCAGCCGATGAAAGCAACACGATTTTGTAATTTAAAATTGAGTACCTAAGTTTATTGGCAGAGCCGAGGAGCTCGGGTTGGCCAGGCCGAAGGTTTCGAAACACTTAAAGCTAAGTCCTTGCGGTGGTCGGGGTAGCCTTGCCCTAGAACTTTTTCAGCTTGGAGAGCTGATTGTTGCGGCGCAGGGCCATTTTGCGGAGACGCCGCCAGTATTGCTTCGTGTCGGGATCCATTTCATCGAGGGGCACAATGCGCTCGGTGTTGAGCGTCCACAGCCAGTCGGGGTACTCGGAGTCCGGCTTGAGCTGCAGGTTAAGATTTATGGGATTAGATGTGGACAAAATCCATTTGCAAATTTCTTACCTTGATGTCTTCGCCGGTCTTCATGTAGTTGCTGCCGCACACGTAGTTCACCAGTTTGGTGGCATCTGTTTCCACGGGTATGACCTTCTTCTCCATGATAGGGCCCAGCTTGCCCAGCTTCTTCTTTTTGGAGGCTTAAAAGTACAAATATCTTAAGTGGAGGAGTTGGGGTGCCAGGAGATTTGGGAGACTCACTTGTGGCTGCGGGTTTGATGGCGTAGGTGCGCGCTGACGTCACCGCCGGGGCCACAATCCGTTGCCGCAATAGGTTAAAGGCCGCCACCAGGTTGCTCATTTTATATATTGTTAGATCTAATTCAATATTTGTTGTCGGGAATCTAGCGGCGTTGTATAACCTTAAACCCGCAAAAGAAACAGCTGATCGACCTGCTGTTGGCCGCCCACAGCTGCATGCGGGCTGTCAAGTAATTTAAATATTTTAAAATAAAACTTTATATTTAACCATAAATATTTTAAATGATACTATTAATTTTATTTTAGGCTCGATTATGGATCTTTCAGCAGAAAGAGCGACTTTTTCGTTTAAATTGGGCGTTTTTTCAAACCAACCGCTCAAAATGCGACAGCCCTGATAAACTAGCAAGAGTTGCCATCGCGATTTAAATGGCCGCGGCACATTCAAAATACACAAATAAATCCTTTAATTGCAAATATATAATATTGTACTTAATTTCCAACATAGAATATCTCTTGTTTATGTATTTTGCAGTGCTAAAATAAATTCTTCCTATTTAATTACTTGCCTATCTCTAGACCCCCGTGGGCATGTCAGCTCTGGCAATGTTTTGTTTTTGTTTTGAACTCGCCCGTGTGCAATTTTGGTTAATTTTTTATTTAACAGCCGAACTGCAAGCTATTTAATAATAAAAGACCTACCAACAGCTAAGCTAATGCTGTGCTAGAACACTTGGGCTGTTGTAGTGTAGTGTCTCCGCTTGTCCAGTCATTCAAAATTTATCTAAATTCGTTGAAAGTTTGAAAAATGCCGACAATTAAACTGCGGTTGCCTTCCAACCGAACCTTGGGCAACATCTGCGTCTATGGAGCTGTGCTCTCCGTGTCGGCGGTGATGTACATGCGCTGGCGCCTGGAGGAGCGAGTGAGGAACACAGATTACTACAAAATGGCGCTGAAACAAATGCGCCAGCACAGAGGAGCCGTCGGCCTCCTGGGAGAGCCGATCAAGGATTCCGGCTTCGATCTGTCCAACGCCAACAACACCTGTGACGCCTCCAAGGCCCAGTTCGAAGTGAAAGTCAATGGCTCCAAGGACAAAGGTAAAACATCAAGTTTAAAGAAACCCCCACAACGATGATGTAACTTTCGCTCTTGTCCAGGAAAACTCTTCTTCTGGGCCACAAAACCCGAAGCCCAAAACGAGTGGACCATCGACCGCCTCGAGCTGGAGACAGCCCAACAGCCCAACAAGCGTTTCCTCCTCAAGAAGTTCACCGCTGCCCCCCTGGACATTAAACCGGGTCAGCCCGTAAAGTCCCCCGAAGGCTACAATGTGCCCACGCCCGCCACCTATGTGCCCCAGCAGGACAAGGAGCCGGCGCCGTACATGCAGACGGTGGAGGGCAAGGCCAACGCGCCGGCCCCGCAGACGAGTGAGCCAACGAAATTGCAGTGAATTCGCGGCGATTTTTCTTATTTTCAGAGTGTTTAATTTAAGTTTATATTCTTGATTACATTTGACTAAAACCTTCAGCTTGTTTGAATTGTTTAGATTTTTTATTTAGTTTTTATTTTTTAGGTATTAAATTACAAATTACAATCATTGCCAAAAAATCTTTAATCTTTAGTCTCGAATTAAGCGATTTTGGTCTAACAATTTTTAGTCATAGTTTGAATTGCAGATCGTTCTGAGCGCGGCTAAGTTAGTTGCTTGTATTAGCTAGATTTAGATTAATTTAAGGACCTTTGATGGATGCAGGACAGTTACAAAATTTACATTTATCGCAGAAAGAAACGGAAAATAATTTCACACTTTATTGATCTTAAAAGATATAGTATGTATATATATATAAATCGGTTGGATAACTGCATAAACCCCGCAAAGGCCTGAATACGAAAGCGCGTATAAAAAACGACCCCCCGGCTGGATAATGTCCTCGATCTGTAAACTATAAAGGCGACAATTGGTGGCGGTTGTGACTGAAATACGATCTCTACTTTCGGGGCGTTTATATATGTAAGTTTATGTGGTTTATAATGCGGCGGCTTAGGCCAAAATAAAAGAACTGCAGACAGACAGACGGCTGTGTGGATGTCGTTGCTAATTTCGCTTGGTTATGGCAAGTGGAAGACTGTTGGGTCTCTTGGTCGACTGCTGGACTTCCGCTTGCTGGTCTTGCTCTTATTGGGTCTTCAGCTCCTTACCAATACTGTATGAGACGATTTTGCTCCAGTCGATTTTGGTCCTGGTTATGGGCAACTGCCGGCGCATGGCCTTGAATGTGGTGTCCGACATGGTTTGATAGTTTTCCGAAATCGCTTTTTGGTATTCGTTTTCGGCTTCCTCGATGATCCGTATGATCTCCTTGGCCATCTGCTGTTCGTTGGTAACCACCACACTGTCGCGGCATTCCTTCGAGGACACCAATTGCACGTTGCCGTCTTCGTAGTAATGCACTTGAACCTTGAGGATGCCCTTCAGCTCGGCACTGCCGTTCCCAGACTGGAAGCTCACATGCCACTGGGAACGCCATCTGCCGTTGCAGTAGTTCTTCGGCTGGAACTGGTGATCCTCGATGCAAATGGTCAGGGAGATTTGGTTGCCCTGCGACTTGCCGAACACCGACGAAACCTGCCACCACAAATTTCAGTTAAAGTTTAAAATAATCAAGTCGGTTTACTCACTCCATGCTTGTAATGACTGGCGGTATAGGCGAGGGTCTCCTGGTCCAGGGCGGCCCGCCAGGGCTCTGCGCTGGCATCGGCCTCTATGTCCTGGTAGTCGGAGGCCTCTTTCCTCAGGTGGTCATACTTGAAGGTTTGTTTTGTGCGAGGATCGTAGAAACGGCCGTTGCCTAAAACGAAAGGGAATTATTTTCAAGGTGTCAACTGGCGTGAGTCACTTTCTTTTGGGGTTTGTCGATAAGTGACGTCATTTCTTTTCAATCGCAAACGGGACCATCAAACTCTTTGTTTTTGCATGCTTCACGCTGGGGCACGTCAGCTGATTGGCTGCGCAACTTTATGCCCATATAAGGCAATGTTATACATATGTGGCAGTGGCAGTGGCAGGGCCACTACAAACACAAGTTGGTGCCCCACAATTGTGGTTGGGTTGGTGTGTGTGCGTGTGTGTTTACCCACCCAGATCGTTGTGCTCCGATATGATGGCGTTATGTTGGCCGCCCTCGATGCGCACCGGCGTTAGCTGATCCTTGTTGTATTGTGAGAAGGCGTGGCTGGCGCCGTCTTTGAGGAGGCCGTCATTTTTTAGCAATTCGCGTACATCGTTGAAGACCTCGTTGAATTCGCCGGGCGGGGCGTGTAGTATGAAATCGGAGACGATGCGAACCTTTTCGGCATCGGAAATTTGCGTTTGCTCCATTATTTTCTTTCGTTTGTTCAGTTCGGAAAAGTCTTGTATTTGGTTGTCTTTGTTGTTGTTCTTTTTCGAACTAAAAAAAATAATTGCCGGCCCTGCCAACTTGATCCCAATTAGTTCTCCACCGATATTGTATATTATCGACTTCTGTATTCGATTTTACGCCTATCGGTATTCAGTGTGGCTTTTCGATTCTTTTTTCCTGCTGTGACTACAATCCAAAATATTGAAGACCAATCGGCGGGTATTTTGAAGTCTGTGGTAACAACAGAAAATTATTTTTTTTTTATTTTGAAATGGATAAAAAAATGGATAATAGTTATTCACAAAAACTAAAAAACTGGCCAGAGCGGTGAATTCCTCCATTTTTTATAACGAAAGTCGCAACCTACGGCATGGCGGCAGCCCTGGTCTATAACAACAAAGCTTGCCTGGTCTGGCAGATCTGGCCTTCGATGTTTTTTGCTTGGGCGGCGAAAATCGATAGGCAATTCTTCCAGATTGTGTATTTTCATTTTCTTCACTTAATTCTAATTTATGACTATACAGCTAGCAATGTTTACATTTTCTCATAGGTTTCTGTATAAGGACAACTAATGCACGAGTGCGTGTAGCTGTCGTCCTCTTCGTTGTACGTATCGGGACCGAATTCATGCTGATGGTTCTCATGGGTCTTCTTTGTGTAAATACTGCTCCTGACGTCCATGCGGAGCTGCTTCATTTGCTTGTTGAACTTGCGGGCCTTGCCCACCTCGCGTTTCTCCTCCCGCGACTCGTGCTGCCGCATCAACTCCTCCTCGCTGCCCCACACCTCCATGGCGCGCTGCACGACCTGCTGGTGCAGATATAACTTCATTTCGCCCCAGCGAACGTTGTGGGGGTTCTTGCGGCTGATGTAGCGCAGCTTGGGCTCTCTTTTGTCGAAATCGCAGTCCTTCAGAAGATACTCGGCCTTGGCTTCGGTGCGCGTGATTAGCGTGTGGCGGTCCTCGGAATCTTTGCATTTGTCGCACACGCTGACCCCGAAGTTGTTGAAGAGGAAGGAGTCGGCGAAGTTGTCGCCGCATTCAGTGCATTCCTCGTAGCTAACTGGAATTGTGATGACATCGTCGATGGACGCAGGCATTGCCTTGGCGGCGTCTTTGTCCGTTTTGCCCGAGGCTGGCAGAACCGCCTCTTCCAAGAGGAAGCCTCCGCCGCTGTCGATGTATTTGGTGCCCTGCACTTTGATGATGGCTGGCTCACCAGCAACAGTTTCGCTACAAAGAAATTCAAATCAGAAAGTGCATAGAAGATCAGGAGACTTGGAATTTTACCTGGCGCCCGGGCCATTTTTGTATGGATGGGAAACGAGCTTGGCCTGCCGCAAATTCTGCGCTTTGACTCGATTCCGTTCTATGCGAGCCTTTTGGGCATTGGTGAGGGAGCTTCCTCCAGGCTTCTCCGCCTGTATCTCCGACATTTTAATAAATAATTTCACAACGGCGAAGGAGGCCGAGCGACAATAAATGCAAACTACACAAATAAAAACAAATCGATTATATGTGTGAGTGACCAAGGCTGCCGTATCCACGAATTTTCTTTCTCTTACTGCAGCCCTGGTTGGTAAGTATGCCTGGTTGTGGTCTTGGGTACATTGCTGTTAAAAAGAGGAACAGATAAATGGGTACCCATCCGCTTCATTGTTGATAATTTGTTAGGTTTCTTTTTGTATAAATTAAACATTTTATTTTTAACATTATGACGGTTAGTGCTGTCGCCTTTAATGCTCCAGGCGGCCTGCCAACTTGTTTCAGTTCGAAAATGCCCATCGAGAGAGCGGGCAAGCAGTTTCGAACTCGCTCTTCGCTCTCTCGCTCGATTCGAGACTGCCGCTCTCGCGGACTCCAGCGAAGTAATAACCGTTACTCTTTCGAAGACCGTCGTGGCGAGCGGACGTCTAACGGCTGTGGGGTGCGCATTTTACCCAACGACTCCGAGAACCGATCGCGATCGCAAGTGAATGAAAACCACAACAAAATCAATTAAAATCCAATCAAAACCATTGCCAAAAGTGTTCGTGTAATCAATACCGCATTTGTGCCGCCAACAAAAGTGCCTTATATCGCTGTTAGATTTCAACCTGTACAAAAAAAACCAACGAGTTGGTAACAACCACAGCCACAAGTTTTCCCCTCTCACCCACACACACACACACGCCTCGCAGCGGTGTCCCTGTATTGGTGTAACCACTATTTTTACCTGGAATTACCTGTTTTTTTCACGGCATCAGTGTATAGGTAAATCGCCGTATCCGCGAGCGCCAGTGAAACGAAGCAGCGCCCAAAGCGCACTCGACAATAAAAGTACAGCACAAAGCAAAGCCGAGCAACCAGCGAGTGGGGAAACAAAGGCCAACAATTCTAAACGCCGCGAATATGCTAAATCAAAATTAATAACAAATTCGCCGCCCCCCGCCCCCGCCTGTGGTCGCTAAGCGAGTTTTGTGTGTTTTGTGCCGTTGCCATGAGAATGCAGTCGCTGCCTACGTCGACGCCGCCAGCGCTGCTCGCTCGCTAGGCTCACACACACACACACCGACGCAAGGGCGCGAGCTCAGCATCTTTTCACCGGTAAAACGGCGCACCGATCGCACACACACACACACACACACAAACGAATAGTGGGTGATTCATACGAGTGGCCCCCCGCGTGTCCCCCCTTACCCCGCCGCCCATGATTTCATCCAATGCCATGAAAATGTGTCAGAAAACGCGACTCCAGCCCGAAATCCCCAGGAGCCGCCACCACCACCAGCCACATCAGCAGCACAAGCGAAAATGTCGCCCCGCCACTGCCAGCGCCTCAGCCTCAGCCTGCCAGCTAACGCGGCTCTGGCCACTTCTGGCCCTGACCCTGGTGCTCTTGGTGCCCCTCAGCCGGGCCATGACCTCGAGCAGCAGCCCGAGTTCCTCGTCCAGCTTCCACATGCCCCCCGACTTCTCCGGCGACAACCGCAAACCCGCCTTCAAAAACTGCGCCGGCTATGCCCCCTCGGTGAAGGAGGAGCAGCCGGACAACACCTTCGTCATCATGGTGAAGGCCGAGGATCCCGATCCCAAACAGGAGATCCGCTACAGCATTGTCAAGTCGCCCTTCGAGCGGCCCAAGTTCATCATCAACCCCAGCTCCGGGGTCATTGTCACCGCCCACACCTTCGACCGGGACGAGCCGATGCACGAGAAGTTCGTCTTCGTCACCGTCCAGGCCACGGACAATGGCCTCCCGCCGCTGGACGATGTCTGCACCTTCAATGTGACCATCGAGGACATCAACGACAATCCGCCGGTCTTCAACAAGGCTCGCTACGATGAGTCCATGTCGGAGAACACCCAGGTGAGTGGGACTGCCTGGCTCGGCGGAGGCCTTCAGACTCGCGGACCCCGGATTACTGCGGTCTGTCGGTCCGGCCGGGCCTGCAAAATAAAATGATGTCATTTGGGTTTCGTACAATTTAATTGGCTTAATCAGCAGCGTCTTTTCGGCCACCTGCAATTAACCAAAGTCCGCCCGTCCCCCCAGCCCCAGCCAAGCCCCTTAACTGTCCCACCCCCGCCTACGATTAGTCGACTCTCTTGACCGTCCAATCACCCACCGTGGAGCTCGGGAAACACGTTTGCCTCAAGACCTGAGGAGCGCGTGGGCGGCGGGCTCGTCTCGTCTTCGCGACGAGTTCAATGTTTCGCCGGCCGCTGGCGAACCTTGAAAAGCGTTCGCATAATAGACGTTCCACCCCCCCACCCCCTGGCAGTGGTTGTTTCAATGGTTTCCCTGTGGATTTGAGTAAATTAAAGACTGCCCTCGTTGGGGAGGTCTGAGCAATTCTTACACTCGACTAGGCTGGCTTAAAATCCCCACCCCCTCCTTGGCACACAGCTGGCAATTTGAATTCCTTCTGTATTTCTGTTTCCCAGTTGAGTATTTCTGGGCCTTATAAAGGGTATAAATCTCAGTACCTAACCAACTGCCCAACTATGCAATTCCGAGCGCCTCTTCGACTTTAATCTCAGGGAGTCCAAAGATCTCTATGGGCTCTCAAGCTTTCTACTCTCCATAGCTTTTTACTTAGAGTAATCAGAGAGTCCATAGATCTTCTTTGAGGAATCAGAGAGTCCGAAGATCTCCTTGGAAAAATTTGAGATCCCATAGATCTCCTTTGAGGAAGCAGAGTCCATAGATCTCCCTGTGCTCTCCAAGTTTTTACTTAGAGGAATCATAAAATCTATAGATCTCCTTGGAAAAAATAGAGATCCCATAGATCTTCTTGGAGGAATCAGAGAGAGTCCATAGATCTCCTCGGAAATTTAGAGATCCAATAGATCTCCTAGGAGGAATCAAAGTTTCCAAAGATCTTTTTGGAGAAATCATAGAGTCCATAAAACTCCCTGTTCTCTTCAACTTTCTACTCCCCTTTTTACTTAGAGGAATCATAAAATCTATAGATCTTCTTGGAGGATCAGAGATCCCATAGATCCCCTTGTAGGAATCAGAAAGTCAATAGATCTCATTGAAGGAATCAGAAAATCCAAAGATCTCCTTGGAGGAATCAAAGATCCCAAAGATCTCCTATTGCTCTTGGAGGAATTACCCTAGCCCTCGTTTTTCCCTAATTAACCTTGAGATCTCTACAACCTCAGAGCATTTCAAGGCCTTAAGAATATTCCTCTCCCAAGTGTCTTTCTTCCGCCTGATCTACTGATTATTATACTCGATTAAAGGAATCTTTAGCCAGTTCTGCTTGCCCTTTTCTCACTCTCACTTCATAGAGAAGTTCAGTGGTTCCTAACCTTCTCCTTTCCTTCCTCAAATACTTCCATCCATAGATTCCTTTATTTTGAATTCTTTAATATTCTCTGACCCTCTCCCGCCACTGTAAAACTTTTCTGCCCACCCTCGCCGTTGGCTTTTAAGGTCTACGGGTAAATTTGCCCCTGAAAGGTTTCAGTTTCGATTGAGGCCTCCAGCCAGCGACGACTAGAATTTTACCGCGGAAAAGTCCCCAACGTCATGTGCTTTTTCCTGTTCTGGGTCAACCCAAGGGTAGAAATCCCCCCCCCCCCCCGCTCAACCCTTCCCTACATTAGATTTTTAACCTCTTGCCGTTGCAGCCCGACGCCGTGGTGATGACGATCAGCGCCAGCGACTTTGACGATCGCAACAACAGCATCGTGGAGTACGAGATCCTGAGGGAGCGCGACTTCCAGTACTTCAAGATCGAGAAGGAGTCCGGGATCATATACCTCAACCGTCCGATCGACAAGCGACCCGGACAATACTACACGATCAACGTGCGTGCCTATAACATTGTGCCAGATCCTCCCCAGGACGCCCAAATCGAGGTGAGGATACGCGTGGTCGAGTCCTCCATCAAGCCGCCCTCGTTCGTCGATCCCATGGACGAGCCCATCTACCTGAAAGAGGACTTCATGGACTTCTCCAAACCCATTGTCACATTGATGGCCGTGTCCAATATGCCGGACAAACCGGAGGTGATCTTCGAGCTGATCACCGGGCGCACCGAGCAGACCAACGGCAAGAACACCTTCGTCTTCAACCAGAACGGCAACCGGGCCACCATCAGCCTGGGCAAGCATCTGGACTACGAGGCCATCACCGACTACACCCTGACGATGAGTGTGCGCAACACCTTCGACCTGGCGGCCGAGCACATGATCAAGATCAAGGTGGAGGATGTCAACGACAATATTCCCTACTTCACGGAGGTCAAGTCCGGGACGATTCTGGAGAACGAGCCGCCGGGCACGCCGGTAATGCAGGTGCGGGCCTTTGACATGGACGGCACGGCAGCCAACAACATAGTGTCCTTCGAGCTGGCCGACAATCGGGACTTCTTTGCCATTGATCCGCACACGGGCAATATCACCGCGCTGACCACCTTCGATCGCGAGGAGCGGGATTTCTACAATGTGAAGGTGATTGCCAGCGACAATGCGCCGTCGAGTCTGTTCAACAATGGCGAGCCGAACCGCGGCCAGCAGGTGTTCCGGATCACGATAGGCGACAAGAACGATCATGCCCCGCACTTCCAGCAGGACCACTACCTGGCCGACAAGCTGCTCGAGGACGCCAACACCAACTTCGAGGTGATCGAGGTCAAGGCCGAGGACGAGGACAATGCCTCCCAAATACTCTACACCATCGAGAGCGGCAATGTGGGCGAGGCCTTCAAGATCGGCATGAAGACCGGCAAGATCACCGTCAACCAGCGCCTCGACTATGAAACCATCACCGAGTACGAGCTCAAGATCCGGGCCTTTGACGGGATCTACGATGACTACGCCACGGTGACCATCAAGATTGCCAATGTCAACGACAATCCGCCGGTGTTCAAGGAGGAATACAGCAAGACCATCCAGGAGGAGACGATCTTCGATGACTGCATACTGATCGTGGAGGCCTACGATCCGGATATCAAGGACCGCCTGGCCGACCAGCACATCACCTACTCGATTGTCAAGGAGGAGCACCGCAAGTTCCTCTCCATCGACAATGCCGGCTGCCTGCGTCTGATCCAACCCCTCGATCGGGACCAGCCCAACGGGCACAAAAGCTGGCAGGTTCTGATCTCAGCCACCGACGAGGATGGCCTGGGCCTGGGCTCCGTGCAGCAGGTCAGCATCCATCTGCAGGACATCAACGACAATGCCCCGTTCCTGGTCAACCAAATGCCCGTGATCTGGCAGGAGAACCGCAACCCCGGCCAGGTGGTCCAGCTGCAGGCCAACGACTACGACGAGCCCCAGAACGGACCGCCCTACACCTACGGCATCGACAGCGATGCCTCGCCGGACATCAAGACCAAGTTCAGCATCGACAACGACTACCTGTTCGCAAATGTCCAGTTCGATCGCGAGGAGCAGAAGGAGTATTTCATACCCATAAGGATCAGTGATTCCGGGATACCCAAGCAAAGCCAGGTGAGCATTCTGCATCTGATCATTGGCGATGTCAACGACAATGCCATGGCCGAGGGCTCCTCCCGCATCTTCATCTACAACTACAAGGGCGAGGCCCCGGACACGGACATTGGCCGCGTGTTTGTGGACGATGCCGACGACTGGGATCTGGACGACAAGCACTTCCAGTGGAAGGACGGCCTGCCCCACAGCAACTTCCGGCTCAATCCCAGCACTGGCATGATCACCATGCTCGAGCGCACTGGCGAGGGTGAATACCTTCTGGACTTCACGGTGACCGAGGAGTCCACCTTCATACCCCGGCACTCGGTGGATGCCGATGTCACGGTGATTGTGCGCGAGCTGCCCGAGGAGGCGGTGGACAAGAGCGGCAGCATTCGCTTCTTCAACATCACCAAGGAGCAGTTCATCGACGTGGCCCGCGATGCCCAGGCGGATGATGTGTTGTCTCTGAAGGATCGCCTCCAGCAATCCCTGGCCTCGCTTTTCAACACCTCCGTCAGCAACGTGGATGTCTTCACGGTCCTCCAGAACGACAACAACACCCTGGACGTGCGCTACTCGGCCCATGGATCGCCCTATTATGCCCCCGAGAAGCTGAACGGCATGGTGGCCCAGAGCCAGCAGCGCCTGGAGAACGAGCTGGACCTGCAGATGCTGATGGTGAACATCGACGAGTGCCTCGTGGAGAAGCACAAGTGCGAGAGCTCCTGCACCAACGAGCTGCACAAGTCCTCGGTGCCCTACATGATCTACTCGAACAGGACCTCCTTCGTGGGCGTCAATGCCTTCGTCCAGGCCCAGTGCGAGTGCGAGGCCCGGCTCCACAGCTACTGCCTCAACGGCGGCACCCCCAAGTTCGGGGAGAACGGACTCTGCGACTGCATAGACGGCTTCGCAGGACCTCACTGCGAGCTCATCTCCGTGGGCTTCTATGGCAACGGCTATGCCTTCTACGAGCCGATCTCGGCCTGCGACAACACCCGCATCAACCTGGAGATAGCCCCGCAAACGGACCAGGGCCTGATCCTGTACTTGGGCCCTTTAAACTACAATCCTTTGCTGCCTTTGTCGGACTTCCTGGCCCTCGAACTGGACGAGGGTTATCCCGTGCTGACCGTGGACTACGGCTCGGGCAGCATACGCATTCGCCACCAGCATACACCGCTGCAGCGAGGACGCTCCTACCAGCTGGACATTATCCTGCAGCGCTCCAGCATCGAGATGACCGTGGACAACTGCCGGCTGTCCACCTGCATGAGCCTGGGCGCCCCCCAGGGCCCCAACGAGTTCCTCAATGTCAATGCCCCGCTGCAGTTGGGCGGCACGCCCGTCGACCTGGCCCAGCTGGGCCGCCAGCTCAAGTGGACGCATGTGCCCGGCCAGCAAGGATTCCTGGGCTGCGTGCGCAACCTCACGATCAACGAGCACACCTACAATCTGGGCATGCCCTCGGTGGCCAGGAATGTGGACTCGGGCTGCCAGCATGCAGTGGCCGTGGCCGTGAGCTTCGGGATCGACAGGAACTTCCTGATTGCCATAATCACCTGCATTGCCTTGCTGATCATCATTTTGCTGGCGGTGGTGGTGCAGAAGAAGCAGAAGAACGGCTGGCATGAGAAGGATATAGACGATATACGCGAGACGATTATCAACTACGAGGACGAGGGAGGCGGCGAGCGGGACACGGACTATGATCTGAATGTGCTGAGGACTCAGCCGTTCTACGAGGAGAAACTGTACAAGGACCCGCATGCGCTGCAGGGCGGTTTGCGGGATCCCAATGATATCCCGGATATCGGCGACTTTTTGGGCGGCAAGAAGGAGAACTGCGATCGGGATGCGGGCGCCATAACTGTGGATGATGTGCGGCATTATGCCTACGAGGGGGATGGCAACTCTGACGGCAGTTTGTCGAGCTTGGCGTCCTGCACGGATGACGGTGATCTCAACTTTGATTATTTGTCTAATTTTGGGCCGCGGTTCCGCAAGCTGGCGGATATGTACGGCGAGGAGCCCTCGGATACGGACTCGAATGTGGATGATGACCAGGGCTGGCGCATCTAGAAAGGCTTCAAAGTTAGCAACTCCTCCAAACCCAAGTAGCTTAGTTTCGAGAGGCCTTTTCGGGGTTTTCTCGCTGCAAATCAAAAGACTTTTACGCTAAGTTTTTTTTTGTCAGGGGCATCGGAGCCTCTGCTCCTTAAACTTCCCACGATGTCCTTCGCAAGCGGCCAACCGAGCGCGATCGTGATCTTTATACATAAACCGAAACGAAACACAAATTGAAAATCTTAAGGCCTCCAACCGCGCGATCAAATAATCCTACGAATAAAATATCATAACTGTTGTTGTTGGCTGTATTTTTTGAGAAAATACCCAGAGAACCGCAAGAGAGAACCGAGAAGGATTCACAAAAACACAAACAATTTAGCATTTGTCGTCCATTTCCGTAGTTTTAGTTTAATCGAAAGTAATTTATATATTTGTACTACTTGTTTAGGCTAACGCGACGCGAATCACACTTGAAAGGCATTATATAGTTAGGAATTATATATATATAGAATATCTAACTATAGTTAGTCGTTAAGTTCGTCTATAAGATCGGTTGGTTCGCCAAACCTCCCAAGACAAAAACTCCAGGCTAAGCGTTCGTTAAACAAAATTATCGAATAAAAATAACATAAAATTCCCCCAAGAACGAGAATCTATATAGCACACTCATAACGCTGGTTCTCTCGATCCATAGAGATCCCCCGTCTTCGCTGTAAATGTCAAGATCTAAGCCACCATAATAGCCAGTAACTGAATGTGAGTGAGTGCAACTGAGTGTCTGTTTAGAAGATATATCGTTTATATATAGAGAGATATAGATAATGTATCGGTTTTTACGATCTGTATTTTTGTAAGTCTCTACACTTTTTGTGAGCCAGAGAACGAGGGAGCGAAAGAGAGTGAGAAAGAGAGAGTTACTTTATTTATGTGTCGACGTCGTCGAGAGAATAAAAAATCAACCAATAAAACCTGAAAAATTCCAAACGTACTCCAAATTTTATTCCAATATTTTTGTATTTCAGTGAACTTGTTGGACAGTGTAATTCAAAATTTTATAGTGATCGCATCGGATCGATGTTTCGGAACTGCTCTAAATAAACACCGACAATCCTAACCAAATGTTTACAGAAACTCAGACACTCGGTCGACGGGGGTTCCATTATCGGTTGAACTTTCCCGACTACTGTGGGGGGAAATATGCCCCATTATCTTATCAGCCGAAATGTAATGGGAGGCAAAAGTAGGCCGGTTTCGAGTGTAATTCCATCGATCGGAGGAACGTCCAGCGATTTCAGTTTTGGAGTGCAGGTGCCGGGGGTGGGGGGCAGCCGGCAGCTGGTTAGGCTGGTAATCCGAGCACGATCCAATTTTTTATTATAATTCGATTTTTTTGGGGGGGCTTCTCCGCTTACACGACGGAGTCAACTGGTTTGTGGACCGCCAGATGGTCGTAAATTTTCCGGAAATTGATTATCAATTGATTCGACGGCCGTTTTGTAAAGCTCTCGAGATCGTTGGGGTGGGGGGAGGCTAACAGACTTTCACTGGCGGTTCGGCCGGGGCCTTTTGTGGGTCAAGTGGGGCGATGACGACAGCCGGGAATTCCGGGAATCCTACGATTCGCCCGGCAAATCAGTGCGGCCGGCAGATGTTCCGGACGTGCTGGCCAACGTCAGGTAAAAATTCACACACACTCACAAAATTCCCCGGAAGATGGCGCAGGTAAGCTGTCAATTTAAAGGGCCCAGAAAACCCAAACGAAGCCAAAGAAGATCGACAAAAAATCCACAGCCGAACAGCCGATGGAAGGGGACTGAGAGAAAAAATGGCTGTTGAATAATCAAATAACCTTTGTGCTACCTGTCCGAGTGCAGCTGCAGCTGGCGTCGTTTTCTGCCGCGCCCTTCGCCTCTCTGCCCTCTCGCTCGCTCTCACTCAGGTGCGCCGAGGGATTAACCGAAAGCAGGCCAAAGCAGCGACCCCCGGCCAGCTGCTCTTCCTTCAAAGAATACAAAATACAACAAAAAAACCCAACGCCAGATACACAGCCCAAGCCGCCGAGAGCGAGAGAGCGTGAGAGCGGCCGACGAAGAGAGCAAGAACAGTTCTTCGGCGGCGAGAGCGCGCTCGCTGGAAACCAGTATTTTGGCGGCGCTCTCTCGCTCTATTCGTGGTCGGCTTAGTTGGCGCTCTCGGGTGCGTTTGGCTGAGTTGCCGCTTCGTCTTCTTCGACGATTTTAATGAGCGGGTGGGGGGCAACTCTTGTCGAACTTGTCACGCACCCCGGCCGTGTAAATTGATGCATTGAGCACGTTTTGCCGTTTTACTACCTGTTGATGACGAGGATGCTGTCGATGCTGCTGTCTGCCGATCGAACGGCGGACGGCAGGAAAATGACGAACACAACAAAAATCGCCCCCCGCGTCTGATCGACAACCCTGTTGCAATTTTGCCCACACGCACGCACACACACGCAGCTGTGCTGGCTACGCCTTCGTTCTGCCGATCGGCCGTTGATTAATTGCATTGAAATGACCGTTAAGGAATGCCTTGCCCACAGACCACATCGGCCAGGAGATACCTGCACATCCCTGGGCCGAGGTCCCAGGGCTCATTAACACGGCGGCCCCGAATGCTCAACGTGCAGATTCAATTACCCACACACACACACACGCACGGGTACTTAGCGAGGGGCGTTCGGTAAGTTCTCGATTTCTTTGTATGCCATTGAACAATCGACTTCTTTGTTGGACGTCTGTCCGTGTGTCGGCCACGCCATTTACCTGTCTCTTTCCCCCATTTCGTATGCAAAGTACCACAAAATATCGTTTTGCTGTTGCAACTCTGGCAGTTTGTCTGTCTGCCGTCGTTGCTGGGCATATTTTATCGCTTGAATGCACGCGCCCTGGGAAAAAAAACACAGAGAACTCCAAATTGCCACTTCCAAGGGGCGGACTAACCAACAGTGGGACAAAATAGCAGGAAAAGTTTCTCTTTCTCACTCTACAACAGTCGAGGCTGCCAAGCGTTTCAGGTAAAACTTCTGTGACACTTCAGAATTAGAAGGGTTCCCTAGTTTATGTAACTGAGCTGTGGGATTGGCTGTTTAGGGGTGGGGCGATTCTGTTTACTGAGATCCGAAGGAACCTTAGGATTCCAATAGGAGTTCTTTGGATAATGAGTTCTTTTATTCCCTTTACTGTGGAGAGGACAACTTGGGAGTCCGTAAGGAGAAAATAATGAGAAAGAGTATCCAGATTTTTAGACAGATCCGTAGTTTTTAGAAAAGTCCTACAAATATAGATTCAAATCAGATTATATGCAGATTATATTATAGTTCTTCATTTTCAGCCCCACTGTGCCTCCCATTGGCCATGGAGTGAATTTGAAAATAACAGACATTAGCGTAAAGTGTTGGGAGGTTTCTCGCCCCCCTCCCCCTCCCCCCAGCAGTCTTACGTATGTGAGAAGCTTTTCCACTGCACTCCCATATTTCCCCCACCCCTCCACCTGCTACCCTTGCGCCTTTTATAGCGACACTAATAACTCTATGAGTCCCGAGTCGGAGTTGGTCAGCTAAATGCCAACAGGTAGCCCGGCCGTGGGCCCCTCTAGAATACCTAATTCGTTCTCTGGGCGGGGGTCCGTGGGGTGGGGGGAATTTTAATAAATTATTAACTCAAATTGCAGGAGAGAAACAAAAACCGAAGAATGTCCAGCCAAAACGTCCGATTTGCCATAACGACGCCTGGTCTGTCCAACTGTCCGACTGTCCGGCTACGTGACCGTCTGTCCCACACGTTCAACGGATCCCCACGATCGGGGCGCACAGTAGCGTCCACAAATATGGAGCCGCTTTGGCGGTGCTTTCACCCACAAATCTCGGGCGGGTTTTCTTTTTATGGTCACTTCATTTCTGCAGTTTCAGGGCATTTGAAAGTAATTCAGCATAAACTCTGACTCAGTGTGTGTGCGAGTGTGTCGGGTGTGTTTGGGGGCATTGAAAAAAGAAAACAAACCGTTTGCGTTGTGGTTTTTTTTTGCTGGCTTTGTTTTCTTGGGCCGCCCTGACTTTATTTTCATATATACACATTTATGCAGATATATCTTTTTTGTTTTGTTTGTCAACATTAGTTTTCCGTTTCTTTTCGATTGCGCCACGAAAGTAAAGGAAGGCCGCAAATGCAGCAACCCAAAGGCAAAATACCCTAACCCACCGGAAGGCCTGGGCGATCTTTTGGATTTAAAGGAAAACTAGAAGTTGGGTCTTTAAACTTTATTCCTTGAAAACTTTCATTTGCATTATATGCAAAGCTTCAAAGATCTGATTATAAGAATATTAAGTAACTTTTTTTTACCCATAAACACTTTTCTCGAATATCATGAGAGACCCAAAAAGTTCCTTGAACTCTTATATTATCTGAAGTTCTTAAGAATCTCTAGAGAAACCTACAGAATAGAGCCCCTTCATTCTCTCATACTTAATTTCAAGAACTTCAGGGAAACTTTTACACCCATAAACACTTTTCTCGAATATAATTAGAGGCTCAAAAAGATCTTCGGATTCTTATATTAAAGTTCTCAAGAATCTTTAAAGAAACCTATAGAATAGAGTTCCTTCAGTATCTCAGCCTTAACTTCAAGAATTTCAAGGAAACTTTTAGAGGAAACTTTAGAGACACAAAAAGTTTCTCAGATTCTTATATTATCCCAAGATTTTAAAGTTTTTAAGAGCCTACAAAATAGAGTCCCTCGCCATTTTATCTTCTTTTATTTCTCTAATTTCGATATACCCTCTTGCTAGTGGAGTTCAGGGTATCAAACTGAAACGAAAACCTCGAAAACTAGTTTAAAACCATATTTTCTGCCATGATTGCAGTTTTTCAAAGTGTTTCGGTTTCCAGGAGGAGGGGATTTTTTTCCACCGTCTTTCTTGCAATCGCTGAGTGTGAATTTTTTCACCTTTTTGTGTTTTTATTCTTTGGTCTTAGTGGGGCTTTATAGAAATACCGGATGAGGGGGAGGGGTTCCAAGAACCACAAAGGGGTCCACAATTCCAGGGAAACGACTGGCTTGGGTTGTTTGTTGTTTCAGGCAACGATAATTTCTGTTTTATTTTGACATTTTGGGTAAATAATATGCGATCCATACCATAGTTATATCCGGGGGCGGGTCCATTACCCACAACTGTCGTTGATCTGAAATCAAATAATTTTCATTTCCATTAATAAAATCAAATCGAAGCGAAGCGAAAGAAGGAGACCAGGCCAACCACAAAAACAAGGAATACTCAGGGGTGGAATTATGCAAGAACAACAAAAACAACGACGGGTGGCAACAACAAAGGAAAACAAGAAAACAATAAAATTAAAATGAAACTTCACTCGAAACCCTACAAGTGAAATATGACCCTAATACAAATTTGTAACCCCCACCCCCTCGCTCACATAAATACTGACGCAGCGACAACCCTTGAAAAGTACAGTTGCCTGCCAGCTCTGCGCATGGGCGGCTGCTGCCGAAAAAATCTGCGTAGAAATTTATTAAAATTTCTAATAAATGTTGAGGGCCATTGGCAGTGACTTTGAAAAGTCACAGTGACCCGTCACAGGCAGCTGGACATTCCGCCTGGCTGCCTCATTCCGATGAATCCCCCGATATCCCAAACAATCCACCCTTGCGGGTCTGGCTGGTTGTCCTTTGTATGCCTTGAATTCCAGATGAGTGCGCTGGGTTCGGTCGCCCTGCTGTCTGTTTGAGGGTTTGGTTTGATCTCAGCCGCTGGAGATGGCAATCGGTGGTTAACTAACGGTGAACAAGGTAATCCCCGGGATACGCAGGCTGCATGACAATTCCTATAGAACCGGAGAGCCCGCCTAATGATTTTTGGTATCCAAAATGAAATCTCATTAGTTTTTTTTTTTCTCGAAATTCGATTCACGTTGCTGGCACGGGCTAGACAGCTGATCTGTCCGTCTGTCCATCTGTCCTCCCGCTAATGAAGTGGTTTCCTCTGTGTTTACATTTTCCTGGCGACGCAGCGAATCGGTAACAGCGCATTGAACTCTGACCCCCTTTCCCCAATCGCCGGTCGCCGTTCATTTATCTTGAGACTTCGGGCTTCGGGTTCCTAATGACCCCGCCCCACCCGCACCCTCAGAAAAATCGCCTAATTGCAACGAAAATAGAAAAACAAAATTCGAAGACCCAGCGAATTGGAGCACAGAAAAGTCAACTCAGTGAACCCGAAAGTCTCGTTTTCCATTCCAACTGAACTTTTCTAAGGCTTTGTGGATTCCATTCTGCCGAATCTCTGGAGAGGTTTCAATATTTCCCTCCGTCTTTTCAATTACCCGCGGCCACCCAACTCGAGTGACCGCATCGAGGAAATTCCCATGCGTATGAATCTTTTAATGGCGGTTAGAAGCTCTCGAAACCGCAGAGGTTGAAAAATCTCAGCATTATGGGGTAATAAACCATTCTGGGGCCGGCAGTCGGCGGGGCGGGGGGCACTTGACAAATTAGCCAGCCATTTGGGAATTGATGTCAGCCGACGCTGGCCACCCGATACCCTCGTCCAGGGTCCCCACTGCCCGCTCGCCGGGTGCGTGAGTGGCGAGTGGTTTGGGTGGCTCGCTGGGCCTTAGAAGTGCACCGCCAGGTAGCCGAGCGGTGCAAGTACAGAAGCCGCCGTGGCCGTCGCCTAGCCTCCCTTTTAGGTTCCTCCGCCCCCCTTCCATGGAGGGCATAAATTGTTTTTTACAACGCGCTTTTTGTAAGCGGCACTTGCGAGCTTGCAGGGATTAGAAAACCGGGCATATCGGCTGGTTGGCAAAGCATAGAAGCACTATGGAAAGTTAAAAAACTTAGTCTTCTTGGGGTCTCAAAAGAATCTACATTTCTGGAGGAAAGGGAAGGACGGAAAGAAGATCTTGTCAGAGCTTCAGAATGCTAAACATAGAAGAGACCAGGCTGAGGATCTATTGGAAATTTAAGAGAAGACCTCTGATTTTTCTTTCTCCTCTCTCTTCACGATGATCAAAATCTACAACATATTGGACTGTTCTCTTAAAAATCCCTACAAAAAACAGAGACCCGGCTTCTATAGTAATCTCGAAAGAATTAGATGTAAGTTGGCCAGAAATTATAAATCTTCTTTCTTCTTTTCTTTTACGAAGATCGAAAGCAAGAACAAATCGAAACTTTCCTCAGAAATCCGTAAAAAATGAGCCAGGCTGGGGATATTTAGGAATCGCAAGAGAATTAGAAGTACGCAAAGAATTCTGATTATTATTTCTTTATCTTTTCCTTCACTAAGGTCAAAAAAACTACAACAAACCGGAGCTTCCCTCAGAAATACGAGTTACCCAAGAATTCTGATTCGTCCCTCTTACCCCTCAGAAATCCCTACGAAAAAGAACCTTTTGTCTATCAAAGGATTAATCCAATCCCCGACCAATAAGCCCACAAATAACCTCTCCCAGAAACGTTCACTCCAGCCAAAGGTAAGAGTATGCGAAAGTCGAATTTACCCTCCACCCATCAGCACGTTAGACAGTCAATTGTATTTTTATGTTGTGCGTTTTGCCAGGATGATTGGTGGAGGGGGGGGGGGGGTGTCTGCAGGGAGCCTCAAGTATTATTAATTGGATTTTCTGCAATTTAAACAGCGCTCCGTTTAGGCCAAACACTCGCCGCTCTTGGCCAATTGGAGCTGCTAATGAGACAGCGTCTGACCGTCTGACCGGTGCGTAAATTGCATTTGGATTTAGAGACCCCGCCCCGCCCCTCCCGCTGGCCCTTAAACGAGGTCACCTCTTCAAAGTGCAATTGCCTATGAAAGAAAACGCATGGCGAGTTTTTCTTTCTTTGCCTCACGGACCGTCGCGACGGACGTGCCGGAACCCCCAGATGACCAGAGCCGAATGTCTGTCTGTCCGGCCCTTTAAGTCGCCGACTGACTGGGCATTTCCGCCAGCCGTCAAACGCGCAGGGCGGCACGCACTGGCGACACATTTGGTGGCATGCCACGGCCGCCGCTGGCCTGCACTCATTTCAATTAGACAAACGCACTGGCGCTCAACAAATTGGAGGCCACAGTCGCAGGGCAGCCACAAAAGTTGCCACGGACCCGCGCCGGAAATCGATCGGCCCCTGGGAAGGCGCAGATCAAAACAAACCAAGCGCGAAATTCAAACAAAGACCAGCCAAAAAAATCAATCCGTTTGCCCAAATCGAGCAAATTTGAGGCCCGAAAGGCGACTTGTTGATTCTTTTGATGTTTACAATTCCCTGCCCCACTTTATATGTCCGCACCTTTCGTAATGACGGATTGTTTACTTCTCCGTCGGGGCCCATTAAAGAATCCCAAACAGCCGTTGAGTTTATGCGAATTTTGTCCAGACTTTTTGTTTAGATGATGGGGGAAAAATCCGGCCATATGGACGCCCTCGCATTCCTCGCATTGGAATCCATTGAAATACCCATCGATTTGATTCTATTGAGCTTATTTGGATTCACGTGTGTCATGCAAATGAGGCGACTGTACTTTCCACAGGGTTAACTGTACTTTTATGGCCATTGTAGTTTGTTCAACAAATTGAAATTCAATACGAAAGGCCGAAAAACAAATTGTTATTATTTCCCTGGCCCTTCCCAAAAAAAAGGTCAATTACGCGACTTAGCCGACTTTTCCCAGGCCGCCGGCAGTCAAGCGTGAATACCAAACTCGCGGGTTGGCCTCGTCCTCCTCCACCTCCTTGTACTTTTTACACAGTCCACTGCCTCGGCAGAGGTGGTGCAATTTTGGTAACCCCGCGGGTTGCCAGGTCGCCGGCATGTCCCGCGGGTCTATGATCATCGTGATAAACAACCAAACCTCAAATGGCCGCAGCACAGGTGTCATCCGGACTGCACCTGCCGGGGGTGGGGGGCCCGCTTTTCCGAGGAAGTTAATGGGAAACTGGCCAGGGCCAGACGATTAATCTTCTTCATTTACATTTGATGTCATTCATCATTTGATTTCGAGAAGAGAATTCCCACATTTCGGCTAAACGGAAATCCTCACGTTCTCTTCCCAGAAGTCCGAGGCAAATCACCAACAGTCACTGTGACAAAATCACTGAGATTATCCAGCCTCTTGGGCTCTTTCTTTTCGGGGCTTCTTCATGGGATTATTTCGTTTTGTTTATTCACACGCCACGCCTGCGCAGTCGGGGGCGCTTCGGTTTCTCTCACTAATTTGCAAAAATTATACAAATTTGCATAGTGGAAATTAATTAAGTTCAACTGCCCAGAGAGAATCACATTTCCTCACCGCCAGCCGGTGGGTTTATCAGAGTGACAAAATGTCTAAAAATAGATCCCCCCAATTGTTCAGATGGGGGGAAATCATATCTTATCTGCTGCAGGGTTGCATTTTTATCTCGTCGTCTGTCGCCTGCCGCCTGATAAAGGGTCCGCATGTTTACGCATACCGACGAATGCCCCGACCCCGCCCATCCCTGGCCCACGCCCGTGGGTTCTGGGTCGCACCCACCAATTCGACGGGCGGTTCGTTCAACCCGTTGCTGCCGCCAGGGCCGCTGCCACAGCCTGACAGTTGGCGGCAGTCAGGGGTCTGCGCCGAGATCCGCGTCCATTTAGCCCGTCCGGTTGGCTGGCTGGCTGGTCGTTTAGCGTGTGCCCATAAACACAGTTACATGAGTGAGAGAGAGACAGAAAGAGAGAGAGGGTCGCACAAAAAGTAACAGCCCGAAATCGAACAAAAAAACGAAAGGGGAATGTTGGTCAGTGTTGTGGAGTGGAAACTGGAATACTCTTTCCCAAAAGGTCTGTTGGGTTTCTATGAAGATTTTAACTTTTCTAATTAACTATAAGTCAACGTAGTTTTGGGTTTAGGGAACCTTTTTTAAGAACCAATTCGAAATCAAAGGTAGGGGAATCTTTGACAAAGATTGAAAGATTTCCTTTAAATTACATTTGGAATCATGACATAAAGTTTCAGATAGTTCGTCATTTGACTTATCTAAAACAAGATTTAAACACCCTAAGAAGGAAGAGTTTAGATTGAGACAGTAGCTTGAATTTTCTTAGGTACATATTTGATCTGTTGGAAGTCAATTAATCTCTGAATCGGTTGGACTCTTTTGCAACGATCTCTGGGTTCCCGAAAGTTCCTTCCGATCTGTAAGAAGACGAACTTTAATAAAGTTGCTCCTGAGCTCTTTATTCATGGAGTTAAAGTTCTTGTGATTGCAGTCTTAGAATTCCTTTCACTGGGTTTTCTTCCAACGATCTTTGGGATCCTAAAAGTTCATCCCGATCTGTGATATGAGGATCTTCATTTCTATTGCTCCAGAGCTCTTTATTCATAGAATTGAGAGTTTATGAGGTTGGAGTGTTAGAATTCCTTTTGCTGAGCTTTCTTACAATGATCTTTGGGACCTGGAAAGTTCTGTGATAAAAGAAACCTCAATTCTCCTGCTTTTCAGCTCTTTATTCATAGACTTAAGATTCATATAGTTGGAGTTTTAGAATTCCTTTCGCTGGTCGATTTCTGGCTTTTTGAAAGTTCCAAGCGATCTGTGATAAGAGGAACTCCAATCTTTTGCTCTTTAATCATAGACTTGGAG
>JBAMCP010000344.1:0-25553 GCA_037075105.1 Lissocephala sabroskyi | reverse complement strand
AGTTTTTCTACATATTTTACGGCTTTTATTTTAACTTGATTATAAGTTTATATGTGCGCTTTAATAAAAATAACTCGGCGGACGGACCGACAGACGGACCGACTTGATGCGATGCTAAATAAAAATGCTAGTTAATTGCTGGCATTCCACGCAGCCGCCCAGATATGCAGATTGAAGATCCCCAGCGAATCTATAAGAAGTCCCAAGGAACCCAAAAAACAATGATCGTTGGGATCAAAGAGTCCAAAATAATACAGAATATTTAGGCATTTTAATCTCTCAATATTTGACTAGGTATGCTCAAGATTAGCGGAAGAGCCTAGAAGACTTTATAGCGCTTACAAAATAGATCAAATCTTCCCAGAAAATATTTTACGATTCTTAAAAGAATTTGAAGGCTGCAATCAACTTTTCCTAAGTATTCTCTTCAGAATTTCTGTTCTGTTTTCCCTAATAAACTTTTGCTACAATTATTTACAATTTCAACTACTATTATAATAGATATTTTCTTCAATCTTTCGCCCCCTTCCTTTAGATTCTCTTCTCTTAAGTATTTCATTTAATTTCCAGAAATTTCCCTAAAAAGAAACCATCTTCCTGAACTGTTGAAGTTTCGTTTCAGATTTCATTTCATTTTCACCTTTAACTCTTTATCTTTTGTTGTACTTAATCCGATCTGCTTTAAAATAGGCCTATTAGAGTTTTTGTATCTCTGGAGTTTCATGCCGCTAAATTCCCTTTCATTTCTAGAGATTTCTAGTAACTTTCCCAGGTTTCTCGGAACTCCATCAGTCCTGGGTGTTAATTTGTATGGAATTCCTTTCATTTCTCTGAGTTAGCACTTCTCGCTTTCCGATTCTGTTGGAATTCTTTTACCCTATTTGCGAAAGGTGTTTTCAGACTCGCTGATTTGGACCACAAAGAGCAGAAACTCAGAAGACTTTGCCGTCTGATATGAATAACTTTCTGGCAATTCGAGGATCGTCCACAAAGGGCCACAAAGAGAATCTTTTGGGTGCGAGGTGAGGGGAGCGGCGAGCGGCCAACGAGTTGGAGTCTTTGGCGACTTTCGAAAAGACTTTGGCGCGTGTTTTCGTGTTTAACAAGTTTTCCACGGCATTTCCCCATTTGCAGCCACGATTGTTGCACGTACTCTCGCCATTGCCATTGCCATTTATGCGGCCTGCAACGGCTCTGATGTGATGCTGATGATGTCGAGATGCTGCCTGCGATGCTGTAGATTCGCTGCCTCTAAGCCGTCTGCCGTTTTCTCTCCTAATTTTCCTCCTGCCCTGGCGTACGGCCTTCCATTAGCGCTGGACACGGCCAATTTGCACTTTAGGGTCTGCAACCGAAGACCCCAACAGTCAGCAGCTGACGCAGAAATCACTGCCAGATTTCACTGCCTTCAGCGGTTCACAGGCCACAGCGACTGACGTCCAACTCAAGCCCCTGAGATGCCGTTGGAGGCGACAGTCACTCCGCCCAGCCACCCACCGAACGGAGAGCTTAAGTCATCGCCAGCGATCATTCATTTAATTAATTCAACGGCCATTCGAAGGCGGCACTCGGAGTAGACCGGCCCGGTGGGTGGTGGGAACGAGTGGGCGAATATCCATTAATTTATGCGAATTTATCAACCGACAATTGAAATTGCCGACAGAGCGTCGGCCCTCGCGATCAATGGAAACTAGATCAGGTTGGCCAATGGAATAGAATAGCAGAGGAAGCCAATTTGCAGCTTAGATTTCCACAGTTCTTCGAAAGAAACTGATGTGGAAGAATAGAAATGGGAGTTCTTTTTGTAAAGCTCAAAATAAAGTCTCAAATTGGTCTAATAAACTGAGCAAATCTTCAAGAGCCTCCAAATACCATGAAAGAACTTTAAGCGATCCCAGTTTAAGTTTATTTGAAATTTTAAAGGAATACTCTTTAATCTAATCTATTGAAAGTCTTTGGAAATCTTGATCTTTCACAAATCAGATAAACTTAAACGTATTCACAAAGAACTCGTTCGGATCTACGAAGACTAGACAATTGAGGAAATGAAGTCATCGAGTTCCAATAAAAAGAACAAAAGAATTGTAGAATTTGCAATACAATCAGCCTTCTGATTCCGAGCAAATCTCAAGACTCATTCGACTGTTGTGAATGATCTTTTGATTGAAAGAGTGATCAATTTGGGCACTTAATTTCCTGGAGGAAAGACTTTAAGGCAACTCAAGGCCTAATCGGTGTTTGGTTAGTCACTTCCTTTCTTCGATAAGGTTAACAATTTCTTTACCTTTCGACGGAAAAGTAAATCCAACAGAAAGTCAACCTTCGGGATTTATTCATTCACTGGGCAACGGAAGCTGGGAAATAATTTTCCTTTTCCTGGCGCATCAAATGCATTCTAGATTCCTATGTCCTTTAGAGAATTCAAGGGAAAACAAAAAACAAAACGGCCAAAGAATGCCATCGATATGGCAATGAATGAATACCAACGCATTGGCGCCCATGAATCATTCATACTCATTTAGCATTCCTAAGCCCTCCGCCCAACGTGGGCACCGGGAGTCGTCGGCGCCATTGGCGTCGTCGTGGTCTCCGCCACTTTACATTGACACTGAAACTCATTTAAGATGTAATTTTCGCAGCATATTCAGCACTCAATAGTCAGCATTGAGTATTCAGTTGGTCGCTGTTTCTCTTTCGCTCACGTCACTAATTAAGTTTACGAGTTTTTGAATGAAATTGAATGGAATTGTTTAGCCGCACTGACCACAATTGTTCTCCCCCCGGCCGCTCCCTTCCCTCGCCGCGTGGGATAGTTTTGATCTCCAGTTGAGTGTGTCAAGGGCTCGGCTATGTTGGTTGATTTTTAATTACATTACGTAAGCCCCAAGCCCGGGTCAGCCGGGCTTCGAAGCGAACCATAACTGTTCTTGAATTATGTTGAAATTCTGGGGAATGCTGAGCAAAAGGTTTTTGGAAATATCACACCCGTTGCCAAGTCAGCAAATCGACCGACCCGGCCAAAGGGGCTGGCGTAATTCATCAATTTCATATGCAAAAAAACAAAGGTGTGATTCACTTGAGTCGCCGCCCGGTTTTCGTTGCCAATGAATCAACCATACAGGCAAACCGGCCCCAGCCCCCGCCACACTCGGCCTTCCCGCAGACGTGACATTTCCCAGCCGCGGAGTGCACTCAAAGAGCGGAGACAATGCAAACGGGGCGACAGCATATGAGGAATTGATTCGGCCATTCGAAAGTGTGACAAGGCGAACAAAAGGCCAAGCATTTGCACGCCATTAACACCCCCAGCCCGCAATTCAAATTGCCTTTTCCTGGCGCACACGTGCAGATGCCAGCGTCCTCGTGAATTAAGGTCATAAAGGGACACGCGACTTATTCGGAGAATATGGCGAGAAAGCTGACTTGGATTGACCTTTGCGGCGGTTGGCTGCTTCCTCTTGTTTTGGCCAGAATGGTAATGACGTGTGACAATTACCCAACATGGCGAAGACAAAGGGCAGAACGGCGACAAAAGAAACCCCAAAATAGTCAAGAGAAACTGCAAACGTCGGCGTGGTGAGTTAAAGCTCCGCTCGAAATTACCATATGTTTGTTTGGCATATTAAAATTCCCCGACATGACAATTTCAGGCACGCAAAATCATCATCGCTGTCTTTGCAACGCCCACGCTAAAAATCCCACAGCGGACTTTGCGCAGGCGCGTAGTTTTGCACGCCAAAGCCGCTCGACTGTGACCAGAACACAGCTGCCCGACTGCTCGACTGCTCAGTGTGGCTGTTTTTTGCTGACAAAGCTCTGAACATGTGACACTGACTTGAGCATAAATTGTTAGCGGAATCGGCGACTGAGATCTTTCAGCTGGCCGAGCTTTTTGCAGGTGGCAGCCCGACGAGGCTCCTCGGAGTACAGCTGCCTCTGGGGGAAAGAGGCCGTCAGGGCTTCTTTCCGGTCAGTGATTCTATTGTGTTTGGGGTGAAAATTAAAGTTCATGGCTTATAATTAATACGGGTTAATGGGCGGCCAACAACTTTCGCTTTTTCAGCAAGCGGAAATTCATAAATTCCCCTCACTATAAAAAAGAAACTGAGCTTGGCAAAGAACAGCGCGGTTTCTGTCCATTTGTCTGGGTTGTGTCCCTTTTCTGTTTGTTTGGGCTGCGTGGTTTCGGGTTTGGCGGAATGAAGGCCATAAATTTTGGAGTTGACAGTCGAAGAGTCCAAGTGGTTTCACCGCGGGGTGGATTTGTTTATTTTGGTTTATTCGGCGGCTTAAACGCAGATAAACGGCGACTCTTGTCATCTATACAACCTCTGCCCCCTCCCCAACCAGAAGGGATGTTAGGCAATCAGAATCAGTGCAGTCAGCGGTCTCAATCACCAGCAATAAAAGGGGAAGTCCACCCCGGGGGCTGTGGCAGCTGCCGTGGATTTGCGGCCGACTTCCTTCCTTGAGGGCGCGTGGCTGCGCCAGGACCTGCGCCACAGGAGACCGCGTCGCGTAATTTCATTTCATTTCTTAAATTGGATTTCGCTGGCGTTTTAAAAATTCATGCAAAGTCGACAAACACGCAGCGACTTCAAAAGAAGTCCACAAAAAAACGGACCTTCTTTTCGGGGGCGTTTCGTGGGCCTGCTCCTTTCCACCCTTCAGCAAGAGTCCTTTGTTTTGACAGCACGAATTTGAAACTAGCGGCTTCCCTTGGACCGCCTGCTACAAATTGCCTAACCGATTGAATTTCGATAATGCAACTGCCCAAGGGATGCTGGGACCCATAAATTTCCCCTTATGACACTCCATAAACAAGCCAACGAAAACCGACAGGCGGCTCGATTTTCTCTCTCTCTCTCGTCCATTAAAAACGACACTGTTTTGATGGCTCCCTCGCTTTATGCGAGTTGTGCGTGATCCACGCCGATTACAAGGTGTTCTAGCGGCATCTCCCATCATAAAATCCACAAGCATGTCGGGAAGCGATAATCTCTGGAACTCCTCAGATCGTCATGGTCCAGGCCATAAAACTGATGAGACGCTAATGCTGGGCATTGGGTGGGTGGCTAACTGTCAATGCGAGGTATTTGTCACAAACCGGTGAGTGTTCCGCGCAGGTGAATCGGTTTCTCGAAGCGGCTCAGGGAATTCTCTACGCTCTCCCAAGCCAATGGCCGCTTGATCGGTCCGCTTGGCCTGCCGTCTATCTTGCGGATCTCGTACGACACCGCACGCAATGATAATAAAGCAAACGAGACACAATGCGATCGAAAATACCCAACATAAATAGCGAAAAACGCGGCCGCAAATTGGCCCACAACGGAAACTGAGGAAGCCGAGCGACAGACAGTGGAGGAGCGGTGGGGGGGAGGGCGGTGGAGACTCGGCGACAACAGCTACAAGTTTGGTAATTAAAGCAGCAGTGAAAAGCGTGGCAAGACACAAAATCCACAAAAAAAGTTCAATAGTTGAGCTGCCATCGAGGGAACGGCAACGGCGACGGCGACTGAGAGCAGGCGACAGTCAAGCGGGAACCGCAGGCAACAAAGAGCTAAAGCGACGGCTAAATGCTCTTTTTAAGGCGGAATTAGTCAGGGGAAAGACTTAGAGATGAAATTGGTTTGTTTGAAATTTAAGAAGAAGAGAAATTCTTAAGGGAAACTTGAAGCTTTCGTTCTTCTTTTAAGAGTTGAAAGCGAAGTCTCCTTCAACTTTTTTAGCTGACATTGCAGCTCTCAGGAATCTAATAGAGCAACAAATGATTATGTAAGGATAAAGCTCCAATCAAGGTCATTGAGGGAAATTATAGATCCTTGAGGAAATAAACACTTTGGAAAGTTTTTCTTGCTCTCCAAATATGTTTAAAATTGTTTTTTCAAAAACGACTTTCCAGTCGGAAAAGATCTTGAAGCCGTAGTAAATAAAGTTCAAAGACGACTTCTCCCAGTCGAAAAAGAGCTTCAAGATCCTAGTAAGTAAACTTTAAAGATTGCTTTTTAATCAAAAAAACATTTTAAAGTCGTAGTAAATAAATTAAATACTTTCATATATGAAATTGTTGCCTCCCAAGTTCTCAAATCTTTTATCTTTTTTGTGCACACCCGATCTTCTTTGCTTTCTTAAATAAGAAGAACTCCAAATCCACTATCTAAACTTTATAATATAATCCATGGAGAAGAGCATGAAAGTCGCCTAATGTCGCTATCCCCACCGCATACTATATCCCCTGGAAAAGAGTATAACAGTCGCTGCGCCAATTGAAGGCAAACTGCGATGGGGAAGAAAACCACTCGACTTTAGGGTGTGTCCGGGGGCCTGGGTGTGGGGCTCCGTTGCTGTTTGCGGGGCCAACTACTCGCCCAGATACGTAGCGATAGTTTCTCGGGTTGTAACACCCAACCGAGAAACAATGGCCACAACAATGGAAACAAGCGCCAAACTGCAGACGAATCAATCGCCCCAATTTGGCTGCGTCGAACGTGCGCCGGCGGTGGGCGGTGGGAGGTGGCTGGCGGTCGGTGGAGCGATTCCAGCACCCGATATCATTTAAGACCACCCCACCCTCTGTACTTCCCCCGGAGGTTATTAAGTAGACGCTGCACTGCCTCTGTGGCTCTTTATGGGCATGTTTTTGGCATTAGTTACACTCGCCAGTTTCTAGTTCTTTTGATTGGAAAATTGCTGTGTGTGCGGAGCGGAGCGGAGTGGCGCATTCCGCTCGCATTTCACTTCCTAGTTAAGTCAGCTCCTTGAGGGGAGGGCAGCGGGAGGGCGGCTGCAAATAGAGGAGCGGCCATGTCAAGAGATGTGGGTCAAGCAGGGCCAGCCAGCCAACCAGCCGGTCAGCCAGCCAGTCACTCAGCCAGGCGATTAGACAGACTTTGTTCTCTCTTTTTGAGGTTCCCCGGCGATAATAACGATAATCACACTGGCAAAATAGAAGGCCCACAGGGCGGGGGGGAAGGTGTGGCCCCAATTGAAAGTAGGGAGGGGACAAAAGTCCAGCAGAAGAAGGGAAACTTGGAGTCTATGGCAGTCAGAGTTCCTGAGATTCTAGGAGAAACAAATCTTTAAACAAATCGAAGTTCTTAGCGAGTTTTGAGATGATAGACAAACCTGACGACATCTTTCGCCTTTAGTTGGTCTTTGGAATTCAATAAACTTTTCAGATCTCTAAAATCTTATCAATTCTTTCGGATCCTGTTTCCCAGAGAAGTAACAAAGATCTTATCATAGATTCCCAGCTCATTAAAAACTAAATTCCCTCTTAAAATCTTTCCATCAATCCCTTCGAAATTTAACACCCATAAAGTGCGTAAGATAAGAAATTGGAGGCTGCGTTCAAAAACCGAAAGAGTTTTCCCTTCCTAATGGACCGTGAAATCTTTAATTCCTTAACAAAAAGCAACCTCATCAATCTTCGGAGAAGCCAAAAGAATTTATGGATTATAATTCCCCCGTATAATTTTTGATATTTTCATATTTTAGTCGCCCAGCATGTGGAGGTTTTCCAGGCCCTGTCACGGTCACTTGGTCATGGCCATCCATCAAGTGACCCTCAGGAGAACCGCAATGACTACAAATTGCCGTTGACAAACTTCTGGATCGTTCCCCTTTCCCAGAGACTCCTGCCAGCCTCCCCCGCATCACCACCGTGACATAATCAAAGCGAATTAATGGGAATTTGAGCCAGCGACTTTCCCTGCTCTGAGTCACTCCCTTTCTCTCCCCCTTCCCCCTCTCTACTCTCACAGCCCGGGGAAAACAACCAGTGGCCATTTGGGAAAAAAAACATAATGATTTACTCTCCATAATTGAATCAATTGAGACGGCCGGGCGGTCGGGCGGGCGCCCCGGGGCGGCTGCAGGGCTGAAGGGCCGCCGGGGCTGCTGTTTTTGGTAGAATTTCTGGTAATTAGAGCAGCGTAAAATGCTCAGTTCGATAAATGGAATTGTTAATAAAGCCCGGCGGAGATTTCGGATGCTGGCCTCCCATTAAGATCACTTAAGGGCCCCTCGGCTGGCGGCGGTGACTGACCGGACCGACGGACCAAATCACTTTTAAACGATTCATTCAAATTTCGAATTTCTTATCGATTTCAATTGAAAGGATCGCGCCAAGGGACGCAGATTTATGGGGCCAACGGAAGCCATGGCAGCTGGAAACTCCCGGCGACGCCACAAGAGATGAAATATTTGCCCACAGTCCCAAGGCCCAGCGGCATTCCTGAGGCGGCTGGCGGGGGGGCAACGGGTGAGGGGCGGCTGGCAGACACCCAACAAAAGAAAAATTAGTAACAGCCGCATAATTGAATGCGATCAGCGAGTGGGGCGCAGTTGTTGCAATTGCAACTGGAGTGCGGCAGCAACAATTGCAACCGCAGGCGGAGACGGCGGCATCAGCAGCGGGGCCAGGAAGAGGCACAGTCAGCAGCAACAATGGCGAAAAGAGCAGCAACAACGATGACGGTGGAGATTGCAACGGCAGAAGCAGCAGCAATGAGAGGCAATGATGAGGCAATAAAAAGAGCAGCAGCAGCAGCAACAACACTGCTGGGAGGCCTACAGCAGCAGCAGCAGCATCGCCAGCAACAATAGTTCAAGGGGTGCCCAGCATCAGCAGCAACCACAGTGACAATGAGAGCAACAACAGCAGCGTAGTCAGCAACAACAACGTGAAGAGGCGGTAGCAGCAACAACAGCAACAAAGTGGCTCAAAAGGACAGTGGAAGCAACAACAGCAGCAAGAGCAACAAGAACAGCAGCAACAGGGGCAACAGCAACAACAGAGAACAGAGGTGGCAGCAGCAACTATGGAAAAGTGTTGCTGTTGATAGGGATAGCAACAATAACAACAGCAGCGTCAACAACAAGATCATGGACTACCAGCAACAGCAACCAACACCAAAGTAGTAACAACAACAACCAGCAACAACGACAGAAACAAGAACAGCAACAATAAGAAGAGCAACAGCAGCAACAACAGCAGCAACAGCGGCAGCAGCAGCCTCTCCCAAAATCTTACTTCTCCCGATCTTGAGGGCATCCTGGCCCCTCCTCCCTTGGCAGTTCCTGTGGAATTGCTGCCCCCCAATTGCCACATCCTTCTCCGCTCCCCACAGGCAACTCGAATGAAGACGCCTCACTGCTCATTTGCGTCAAATGTGGCGCATCGAAAGACGCCCACCCCCCGAGCCCTCCTCCCACTGCCAGCCCAATGACAGTTGTGACGAATCCTCGACGGATAGGAGAGCAGCCCCCGACCAGCCAACAACAACAACGACCACCAGCAGGCCGAATTCGATTCGATGGGGTTGCCCGGATTTCATATGTTCGCCATTTGGCATGGGAAGTTGGGAGCCGCAATCGATTGCCTCGCGACTCCAGATCAAGGCCAGAAAAGCAAAAACAAAACAAATTAATGGCTGTCCGATGGTAGCCGGCGATACTTTCAATCCCCGAATGGAAGATCTGCCATCGATGGCAGTCAAGCAGTCAGTCAATCAGTGGCGACGAATTGAAATTCAGTTTTTCCAAATTCTGTGGGTTGGCAACGCGTGCTGCTGTCAACGGCGGCGGGGGGAGGGGTGGGGGGTCCGTCCATTCAATCACTTCAGTTGTGTTCCACAAACAACAACAAAATTTTATTTACTCTGCACTTATGACCCCGAATGCAGACGTTGCTGCCGCAGCCGCCGCAGCCACCAACAACCGCCGGGGATCGGGTTAAGTGAATCTGATACCGAAGCACAGTTGCATTTGCATCTCCACTGAGTGGGGAGTGTGAATGCACACGAGGGGGGGGGAGGGGTCTGTCATTTTCTACACGACAAACATGCGGCGCGCGTTGCTGCGTCGCCAGCGCCAGCGCCGAAGATTAACCAGCTACCCCCGCCCCCTCTACGCCTCTGATCGTCCCGTTCCCGGGGCGGGGGGGATGTCTGGTGAAGTTGACGGTGCTGCTTGAGATCCGTACGCGATGCTGCGATGATGAATTGTGTCCCTGGCCCCATAAGCAACTGTATTTGTGAGCGTCCGACGGTTACAGGCCCCAGCACAGTGGGACCAGGGCAATGGGAAAGGTAGAAAGTAAGGAACCCATTGATAAGATTTGTAAGGTTCTTAAGGGGAAGAGAGGGAGAGAAAGAGAGAGAGAGAGAGAGAGCGAGAGAGAGAGACAGAGAGAGAGAGAGAGAAAAAGGTGAAAGCTGGCGGATCCCATTGATTTGATCTCTTGTTAAACTTTAAGTCGATTCTTAAGATTCTTAAGGAAAAGGGCAAGAGATTGAGGAGAATTGGCGGATCCCATTGATTAGATTTCTTGACAAGCTTTAAATTGATTCGTAAGATTCTTAAGAGGAAGAGGTAAAGAGTATAAGGTGAGTTGGCCGATTTCATTGATTTGAAATCATTTTCTTTAAGATTTTAAGGAGGAAGTAAAAGAGAAGCTTAGTCTGCAACAAATAGGATGTTATGGAAGACCAAATGTCTTTAAAGAGAAAAGTTTTTTTACAATAAGAAAGCTTTATTATTTGCATTCCCAAAGTCTCCATCACTTAGAGGGACAAATTAGGATCAAGAATTGTAAGTACCAAAGGCATTTTAAATATAATATTCCCCGATTTTACTTTCTCGACCACTTTCGATCCACTGTGCGCACCGCCAGCTGCACTGAGGCAAGCGCAAGTTTGTTTTCGAGTTGACCCGCCCGATGGAGTCGGAGCCTCGAGTCTGACACCGATTGAATGGAAACAACTTATGCGCATTCATAAAAAGCAATCCAGCAATCCGGCAACCCGCACTCGCCCCGCCCCCCGCCCCCAGCGCCCACCGCCAGCCCACATGTGTGACCATGCGGAGATCTTCCCTCTCGCTCGCGCTTACCAGAGTTCTTTTTCTTCTCCGCCACCCCCTTCGTGGGTTGTCGCTGATCTTTAATTGCAGAATTGTGTTGAACACCCCCCGCCCCCCTGAGCCTAGGAAGACGAATGTGGCCATCAGTTCGTCAGCATGCAGATGGCCGATCACCGGCGATGCGTCGCTGCCGCAGTCGACGTCGACGTCGCTGTCTCGGTGATTAATTGACGTTGGTGTCGCATGAATTGCGCGGGTTTATTAAAAGGATTACAGACACACAAACAGCCAGAGAGCCGTGAAGAAGAGCAGTTCCCTCGGGAGAGTCCCGGCAACAATAATAAGATTAATTACGCGCCGCACTTCGAGGGACTACGGCAGAAAAAAGCAGACGAACTCCGTCCGTCCGTCAGGAAAATATTTTGACATTGCCAATTGAAGCGTCCCCGAGGACCCTGCGCCGTCTAAGTGGCTCTCATTATCTTGAAAGCCTCGATGAGGTGGGTCGGGGGGAACCACCGGAATTAGCATTTTCGCCGGTTTGAATTTTGTGGTGCGTTGACACGCGACGGGCAGGACAATTCCGGTCCCCGGGGCAGGACGGCGAGTATCCCGGGAATGGGAGTAATTCACATTTAATAGGTGGACAACGGGTTGCCGCGGCACTTGCCGGAGTCACGCCCCGGGGACAGGAAAAGTGAAATCCTCGTGTCAAAAATTTGAAAATATGCTATTTATTTGGATCTTAATTAAGGGAGGGGAAAGTGGAAAGAGCAGACGCAGAGAGAGATCAAGAGAAAGGTGAGAAAAAAGAGAAGTCAGAAGAAGAAAGTGAGAGCGAGGAAAGGTAAAAAGCCGAAGAGCTAAAAGAAAGGCAGAAAGTGGAGCAGACAATAGCAAAAAAGAAGAGGAAAATATAACGAAATATAGCTCACGATCGGTTAAGGAAAAGAGATAAAAGAGAAGACATAAGAGAAAGAGAAAAGCGAGAGAAATCACGAGAAGAGAGAGCAGAGCGATCGGAGAATCTCCGTTGACATTGAAGACGAAGGGCGAAAATAAAACCGCAAAGAGAAGACTGAGAAATGCGAAGAGACCGACGATCTCTGCGGGCGATGATGTCATTGGCTGCGGCCAATTTACCGTAACATTGAGCCACAACGGTAAGCACACAGCTTCTCCAATTCCACCACTCCCCTCCCCCACACTCCCCCCTCCCCTCACTCCTCCCGCAGATCATAAATCACCAGACGAATGCGAAATGGCAAAGTCCGCGAACAGAATTCTCAGCGGGTTTTGGTGAAAATTGTTTTGTTTTTTGCTTTGCAAGTTTCTTGGGCTAAAAACGGAGTCACTGGCGGACGGACAGCCCGCAGTGAAGTGGAGCAGCTGCCGCGGATTAGTCACCGCCGGAGAGTCGACGACACCGACGATCGCACTTTAATTTGGCAGCGCGCTGAACTCGACTGGTTTGCCTCCGCGAGGCCAGGTGACTTTGTCCAGATTTGAATGAGTTTTTCCTGCAGTTGGAAAGCAAATTTAGAGCAGCTGCCTGGCATTTCTCTCGGCTTGGCCTTTTTCCACATTAATCAAAATTGCCAGTCAACACTTTGGCCATTTTAACGGCTCTTTCCCGGCCGGCAGCCAGACAGCCGGCCAGCCCAGAAGTCAAAAGGCCACCAATGAAACCGCAAAACTCAAGAACCTCCGCCGGCCACTGCGGTCGCCAAAGGTTAAGGAAACGGCCAACGCACAATTATAAGAAGAGGAGAAGCCACCAAATAAAATAGCCAAGTTTAGAGCTGGGAACCGGCCGGCCAAACAAACCGACGGCATTTCCTGCCAATTTGTGGCCCTGGCCATTTGCATACCCGCCGCCCTACGCCCCCTCCAGCCACGCCTCCATCCAGCCACACATGATAAGAAGCTGCAACCGCTGGCGGTGCCCTTCGACGGCCAGCCAAGCAAACTGGTTGCGGCCAACGCAGGCGGCTGCCACGCCCCCTTGCCCCAACCAAGAACAGCTTCTTGGGCACGCTAATGCGTTAGATGGCGATTAGGTCCGCCAGATGCACACTTCCCACTCGAGGGGACCGACGGGGGACGGACAGTTGTTTGGACAGAGAAATTAAAAGAAAAGAGCTAAAAGTTGAGCGAGAAACGGCCAGAAAAGGGCAGCAATGCAAACGTTGAGATGGACAGATGAGGACTTTGGATCGTAGAAATTTAGATTCTTTGGGTTCTTGAATTATTTCAGCTCGATATTTCCGACTCTTGGCTTCGTTTCATTGCATTCTAAAATCAAAGAAAACCTGGCAGAGAAGGGCTGAAATGCAGAAGACCAAATGGTCAGATTTTGGGTAGATTTGGGGACCTTACATTTTACAGCTAAAGGTTCGTTAGGTTCTTGAATCATTTCTAGATCTTAAGTTCACTAACTCTGACTCTCAATTTTGGTTCATTGCACTCTAAAGAGGATTGAAATCAAACAGTCCGAAGGTTCTGCGCAGGTGGACAGTTGGGCAGAATAAAGTTTGTATAAATGAAGAGTTAGACAGATGAAAAATCGGACAAGGATGCCTTAATAAGGGTCGGAGAAAAAGAGCTAAGAGTTGAGTGAGAAACGGCCAGAAAAGGGCTAAATTACAGACGTGGGCAGTTTTTGGGCAGATGTGGACCTTGAATTTTAGAGCTAAAGGTTCTTTAGGTCCTTGAATTATTTATAGATTCTGAGCTCGCTTTTTCTGCCTCTTAGCTTCGATTCATTGAACTCTAAAGAGGATTGAAGGCAAACCAAACAGTCAGCAAGTTCTAAGCAGGTGGACAGTTGGACAGATTTCATTTAAAATTGAAAGCTTGCAGCAGAATCTTAAAGAGCTGACCAGTTGATCGCTTCGCTTTACATTGAATCCTTCCCTAAGGCTTCTTAAAACCCCAACAACTTGCTCAGAGCCCAAAAGAAAGCTTGCTGGTTCCATTCTTCTCCCTCGATCTGGCCTGGAAATGGTTGGGCCAGCAGCACTGCTGCTGGGCAGACCGTAGGCCCCGGCAGCTAATGCGGCTGTTGACTTAATCGAAAACTTGGCTATAACTTTTTGATTGCTAATGCCTGCGTCTGGCCATCTACACGAGTGTGTTTCGCTGTTTGTCTTGGTGGCCATGACTCACAGTCACGCCTGAGAAAGGTAAAAACCAACAGAAAGCCCAGGCCAAGGGATCGGAGCCCCCGAAAAAAACATGAGTAAGTGCAGCAAGCCGATTTCAAGCGGGTGTTGGGGAGAAATAAAGAAACAAACCGTTCGTTCGGCTGTCGATGGCGGAGAGTGAAGGTGTCTCGCCGTTTGGCAGCTCCGACGCCAGCGCCATTGCCTGCCAGACGTTCACGCCGAGTGCTGATAAGTTGGCCTGACACCGTCGACCTGATTTGCATATCGTGGTGGCGAGCGAGGGCCGCAATTGGGCAACAATTAAGTGGCCATATCTGGCGCAGGGGGGAGTCCAATTAACTCACCTGGGAGTCTAGTTGTTTTTGGGCTTGCAGAGTTTCTCCATTTCCTTATCCAACTTCTCCTCTTCCTTTAGCCGCTTTTTCTTGGCTTTCGGATCCTCGGGCGGTGGGGGCTCTTCCGGTTCGGGCTCCTCATCTGTCCAGTTCCTGGGACGCTCGGCCATCAAGGTGAAGTCGTTTTTGGCGCAGTTCAGCCCGCCAAAGCTACGCAACGGAGGGTCTGGAAAGAACTCCCAGTCATTGTCCAAAGCAATCTTTTTCAGAACCGCAGCAAAGCCTAAAAATCCATCAATTAGACAAATATAACTTAAATTGAATGCTGAGCTTACCCAGGAAGGCGCCAGTGCACAGCCCAGCCACATGGTTGTGCTTCCAGGCCCCGAAAACGCCACCGGCCGCCATGCCTCCCAGGAAATAGTTCAGCCTGTGGAAACATGAAAAATTTAAAGGGATCAGCGGGCTTTTTCATCACTTACTTGGTGTCCTGTTCGCGCAAGCCGACAATGGCGTGATTGGTGAAGGCAAAGGCCGTGGCCATGCCCATCAACGGCACCGTGTTGTACAGGACGCGCCCGATGGTGCCAAAGTATCCCTTGGGCTTGGTGAGCGTCAGGACATCGTAAGCGGACCAGGCCAGGCCAACGGGCATCGCGTATTTGTTGAGCTCCACAATTTGGCTGAGGGCGTCCCCGTTGTCGTGGTCGTGCATTGCGTTAATCAATATATTAAATATCAATATTAATAATCAATAAATTAAATTTATTGATTGCACTCTTTATAAATTTAACTTTTATGCGGTCAATTCACACAGAATTGTCAAATAACTGTGAAAAGAGCTGCCAACTCGGCTTGAACAGAGCCCGCCTAAAATGCTGCCTGCTTGGCAAAAAGCAGGCAACTCTGGTCCGTGAGGCTTAAAAGCGGCGCCAGTTTGAAATTCGATAACAGCGCCGATTTAAATTAAAACAATTTGTGAATGTGATACAAAAAAATACATTGCATTTTTATTGACTTTGTGAGTACAAAAGCGTATTTGAAATGTTCGTGATATCAATACAGAAACAAATGGCAGAATTCTCCTCATTTCTCTAAATGCTAACAACAATTTTACTTGCACACAACAAAAGGAATGCGTAGGCGAGGGCACAGCAGGAATAAGAAAGGACCAACGCTCTCAACGCACACCACAGCATAGTTTTAGTCAAGATACAAATAATATTACACATGATTAGGCTGCTCCCGCGGCTCGCAGTGCTAGGACATTTACATAACTAGGACTATAAACTTGGTCGTTTCCTGATAAAAACCCAACGAGTCTTACGGCCGCGGGCGCTCAATTCGTCTAACTACCACTTACCGCTAAATATATGCATATAGAAAATATATATGAAGGAAATCTGTGCGGGTCTTCTATGTACAATCAGAGGGGATTTTAGATTCATTTCTATATTCGAATTCGAAAGCGTGGCGCTCCGCTTCTAGTCAGTTTCTCTCTTGATCGTTGGGCAGCTCGAATCAGTCGTGTTCGATGGTCCAGCGCTGCGTCTCGCTGTTGATATCGCAGGCCACCACCAGCACATCGTCCATGCCCTTGAGCCCCAGATGGTCCAGGCACAGGCCCGTGTTCACGTGGATCAGCTGCTGGTGTTTGTACTGCCAGGACTCGTTGTACTCGTCGTTCTCCATGCAGGGCACCATCTTCACTCGGTACGGCGGCGAGTCGCTGTTCTGGACGGTGGCGCAGCTCAGCTCGTTGCGCAGCACCAGGCTCTTCGTGTAGGAGAACAACTGCGACTTCTGGAGGGTCTTGCCGCAGCCATACAAGCCGAGGTTATAAGGCTTCTCGTTGTTCTGGAGCAGGTCGTCCAGGCAGAGGTTGCCCTCGGCGGCCTTGATCTTGCCCCAGGCCAGCATGTTCTTGTTCGGGACAAACTTCTCGGGGTAAACGTTTTTCAGATACCACTCGAAGCTCTTGCAGCGGAGCTTCTTGCGCAGCATCACGCGGTGGGTGACGTCGCCGATGTCCGAGTTGAACTTGAGGTCCGGGCGGTTCAGGAAGAAGATGTTGATGTAGTCGTCCATCCAGACCAGAGCCATGCGGGCCGTGTTGATGCCGTGGGTGTCGCGGTCGTTGGGGAACCTAAAAAAACAGATTGAGTGCCGAAACTGAAGGATTCTAGGATCAAACTCACTTGTAGGGATGGAAGTCGCGGAAGACATGGCCCACGCGGGAGCAGGGAATCGTCTCGATGGTCCCGCCGCACTGCCAGATCCTAAACGACATTTCCAGGTTCTCGCCGCCCCAGCCGTCCATCTGCTCGTCGTAGCTGCCGACCTCCCAGAAGTAGCGCCGGTCCATGGCGAACAGCCCGCCGGCCATCGTGGGGCTGTAGGCCGGGCAAATCTCCCGGCTCTGCTTGCACTCCCGCCGCTGGCGCGCCTTCTCCCGCTCCGGCAGGTTCACCCAATCGAAGTGCCCCGTCCACTGGAAGCCGCCCACCTGGAAGGACTTATAGCCATTCGTGCTGTACTGGAAGTCACTGGCGTCGATCACATCGATGATGGGCACCAGGACGCTGGTCCGCGACTCCTTGATGCGGTGCAGCAGCGGCTCGCACCAGCCCACGTTGGCCTCGCAGTGGGCGTCCAGGAAGATCAAGACATCGCCGGTGGCTATGCGCGCGCCGGCCAGACGGGCGCGGATCAGTCCAAGCCTGCAAAACGGAGAAATTAGCTGAAGAGTATTTTTTGAAAGCCACTCGAAATTATTGGGTCAGCCGCCGCCAACCTTCGAATACCGCGCCGCGGGCAAGAAGAAGACCCGCGGAAAACGTAACCTGCCAAACGGGTTTTCGGTTTTGGTTATTCGAGGTTTTTTGGTTCTTCAAATGGCAGACGAGCAGACTAACCAGAAACCAGGACGGATCAGCGGACAGGGAGGCCCGGAAGAGTATCCAAAGTTCTCCTAGCCCCGCCCCGCCCCGCCCCACAAACAAGTTATGCAAATGAGGGCGGAAGCACCTACCGGTTCTTGAGGCGCAGCACCGTCACCTTGCCCTTGGGCGTCCTGGACCGAATGTAGTAGTCCAGTTTGCCGCCCAGCTCCACGTTCGAGCTGCCGTCGTCCACCAGGATGATCTCCTTCAAGGCTTTCGCATTGCAGGTGTTCAGAGTGCTGTGCACCGTCCTCAGCAGCACGGAGTACGGCTCATTGTAGAAGATGATGACCACGCTGGCCGTGGGCAGCTCGCTGGCATTGTACTGCTGGGCCAGGCAGAGGGGATTGCGGTGGTCGCCCACCGTGCGGTTGTAGGAGAGCTGCTCGCTGAGCTCCTCGTTGAGGGCGATTTTCTTGTAGATGGCCTCGCCGCGCTCCTTGGCGGCGCCGGTGAGGCGGACGGCCGAGCCGTCGTCGCCCAGGCCGGGCTCCTGCTTCTGGAGGTCGAGGCGTATGCTCTGCTCGTAGGGCGAGAGGGTGGCGGGCTGGGGGATTTCGTTCTCGCTGTCGTCGGCATGGGGCGGGCGCGGGCGGAAGGCAGCGGCGGCCTGGCGGCCCAGGTCCTCCTCGACTTGGTGGACTTTGCTGTAGAGGACCAGGCAGAGGGCCACCAGCACGAAGATGATGATCTTGCCGTACAAGGAACGAAACCGGGGCAGCATGGTGAGGCGGCGGAGGGTGAGAAAGCCGTCGACGGCTGTGGTGGGCTTGCTGGCCAGTTTATCACTGGCGGCGGCGACGGACGGTTGGCTGGCGTGGCGTTTCTGTTAGTCGTTCATTTGACGCGCGGAGGTGCGAGAGAGCTTGGAAATTCCAGTTTCTTGAAAGATTTTCGGATTTGTTTTTGTTGTTTTTTTATTTATTCGATAGCCGATCTGGCCGCCGCTTTGTGAGGGGGCTTAGTTTAGACTAAAACGTAAAATTATTGCCGTAGTCGGCTGGAGGCAGCGGCAGCACCTCGAGGCCCCTCTCCCCTGGCCATGACCAACACGACCGACCGACCGACTGCCGACAGCCTGTGCTGCGGTGGTTGAAAGAAAAAAACTGTTGCTTCAGCTGGCGAAATGTCGCGACGGCGAATCGGTAGGAAGCGCGCGCGGGGGTGCGCAATTGGCAGCTGTTTTTACGGGCACTTTTATTCGATTTCAAAGTCGGAGTGTAGAATTCACAGTTGCACACAATTGCAATGTCGCGTTATCTTGAAATTGCGAATTTACACAAGGTGTCCGTCCGCTCCGCCTCTCAACCGTTTCGACACGTTAGCGGTGGGCGCGTGCAATTCTTGCAGGTGTAAGAGACATCGATAGCGGCAGGGTTGCCATAGCAAATTCACAAAGAAAAACAATATTTTATACCAATAAAACGAACACTGTTTTAAATTAAAATTTAATTAGCTTGGAATTTTCCTAAAAACTCAAAATATTAACTACCAGATTGTTCAAACATATGGATTTAAAAAAAATCGATAGTCGTAGGACAAAATATCGATTGTTAACGCCCTCTTATTTGTTTTTGAAAAATTGTATTAAAAATGAAATTAATTAATAAGAATCTGGGTTCCGGTTCCATTTAGTCCTTCCATCACTTTGAACACCTCCAGGCCATTTGGGTACAAAAGTAGCTTGATAAATAAATAATATTGCACATGGGACAAGCAAGAAGAAGAAACGTTAGAGGAAATTCAAGAAGAAGAAGAACAAATTGCACGTGCGCCGAAATCAAAACAAACTCGCTGGAACTTTTCCTGGATTTTTAAATAGCGCCGCCATGGACAACGAGGATCTGAGCATGGAAATCGTCGAGCCCGAGGATGCCGAGAGCGACATCGAATCAGCAGGCGGCAGCGACGACGAAGGCGATGCCAAAGACAAAGAAGTCTACCTCCCAGGCAAATCCCTGGCCGAAGGCGAGGAGCTCGTCTGCGACGAAAGCGCCTACGTCATGCTCCACCAGGCCTCCACCGGAGCCCCCTGCCTCAGCTTCGACATCCTGCGCGACCAACTCGGCGACAAACGCGAACAATACCCCCTCACCGCCTACATGGTGGCCGGCACCCAGGCTGCCCGCGCCCACGTCAACAATCTGATTGTCATGAAGATGAGCAACTTGCACAAGACCCAGGAGGACGAGGAAGCCAACGAAGATGACGAGGAGCTCGAAGACGACCAGGACGATGTGGCCAAAGACGAACTCAAGAAGCCCCAGATGACTTGCGCTTTGATTAAGCATCAGGGCTGCGTCAACCGCGTTAGGGCCCGCCGTCTGGGCAGCTCCGTGTACGCCGCCTCCTGGAGCGAACTGGGCCGCGTTAATATATTCAACCTAACGCAGCCACTGCAGGCCGTGGAGGACGCCCAGCTGCTCAAGGAGTACGAACGCGAGGCCGACTCCACGCGCCCGGTGTTCACCTTCAGCGGCCACCAGCAAGAAGGCTTCGCCATCGACTGGAGTCCCAGTGCCGACGGCGTCCTGGCCACCGGCGACTGCCGCCGCGACATACACATCTGGAGCCCCCTCGAAGGCGGCACCTGGAAGGTGGACCAGCGGCCGCTCATCGGCCACACTTTGTCCGTGGAGGACCTGCAATGGAGCCCCAACGAGCGCAGCGTGCTGGCCTCCTGCTCCGTGGACAAGTCCATACGCATCTGGGACTGCCGGGCGGCCCCCCAAAAGGCCTGCATGCTCACCTGCGAGAACGCCCACGAGAGCGACATCAACGTGATCTCGTGGAACAACTCGGAGCCGTTCATAGCCAGCGGCGGGGACGACGGCTTCCTCCACATCTGGGATCTGCGCCAGTTCCAAACCAAGAAGCCCATAGCCACCTTCAAGCACCACACGGACCACATAACCACCGTCGAGTGGAACCCCAGCGAGGCCACGGTGCTGGCCTCGGGCGGAGATGACGACCAGATTGCTCTGTGGGATCTGTCGGTGGAGAAGGACGCGGACCAGGTCCAGGGCCAGGCCCAGAACGAGGAGGAGCTGAGCAATCTGCCGCCGCAGCTGCTCTTCATCCACCAGGGCCAGAAGGAGATCAAGGAGCTCCACTGGCATCCCCAGCTGCCCGGCGTGCTGCTCTCCACCGCCCACAGCGGCTTCAATATCTTCCGCACCATCAGCGTGTAGAGTCACCAATAAAATCCTTTAGCCTTCAGATTTATTCCTCCTCCTCCCCCAGCATGGCCACATTGACCAAGTGCCTCATCGTGGGCCGTCCATGCGGGCAGTTCTAAAAGGAGCGGAACCATTAGCTGCCATCCTGGAGTGCTGATCCTGGCTACTCACCCAGGGCTGCTCGATCTCGGCCATGTGCTGCAGCAGCCGCCGCATCGTGGCCTTGCTCAGGGCCTGGCCAATCATCACGGACTTGCGGCAGGCCCGCGAGGCGAACATCGAGCGGATGCGCGAGGGCCGGCAGAGAGTTCCCTCCGGTGCATCCTGCAGCATGAAGATCAGCTCGTCGATGTCCTCCTTGCCGAACTCCCAGTTCCGGCTGTACGGCTTCCCCAGCAGCCGCACCTTGGCCATGGCCGGAGCTGCCAAACAAAACCCAATTAGCTTTTTAGAATCCCCGCCTGCCGGCCCTGCTTACCCTCCAGGTTGATGGCAAACCGGAAGCCGTTCTTCTCGAACACTGGCAGGTGGTCCAGCAGCACCATCTCGTTGAGCGTGGTCAGCTCCAGGGCCTGGGGCACGGCCAGCGTTTGGTACTGGAGGGCGGTGGTCTGCTGGAGCGTCTCGAAGTTGAACTTCTCGTCGCTGGCGTGCTGGTCGACGATGAACAGGTCGTCCTCGAGCTTGGCTATGATGAAGCCGAGATTGAACTGGCCGAGGACCTCCATGCGCCGGAAGTCCTCCTTGCTGATCTCCTTCTGCAGCTCGTCCTCGGCCTTCTGGTTCTGGTTGGGATTGATTTCGCTCTTGAAGCGCAGCCGCTCGAGTTTGCTGCGCTGCTTTTGGCCTGCCCGCTGGCGTTCCTCCTCCTCGAGTCTGGCTCGGATCTCGGCCAGGCTGGTGCGCAGCTCGGTGGTGGAGAATTGCGACTGCCCGGCCTCCTCGTCGCTGTCGTCGAACTCCACTAAAGCGGACGCGGCAGGCTGGGGAGACGGCAACTCCTGCGCAGCCTCCGGCGACTCCCGGGAAGCTTCTGGCTGCCGGGCAGCTTTCGTCTCCCGGGCAGCTTCTGACTCCCGGGCAGTTTTTGGCTTCTGGACAACTTCCGGCTTCTGAGCCGCGTCTGGTTCCCGGGCAGCTTCCGGCTCCTTGGCAGCTTCTTGCTCCCGAGCAACGACCGACTCCCGGTCAGCCTCCGCTTCCCGGGCAGCTTTCGACTTCTGAGCAGCCTCTGATTCCCGGGCAACTTCTGGCTCCCGGGCCACCGTCATGGCCGACAGACGCCGCTTCACCGGCGTGAAGACCTTGCAGTCCAGCTTGGCCAGGAACTCCCCTGGCTCCTGGGGCCTTGCCGCCTGCGTGAGTTTGTCGAAAACTGAAAGAAACCTCAAATCAGCGGGCGGCAAACTCCAAAAAGAAACCTTCTTACTCTCCGAGTCCTTTTGCAGCTCCTCTGTGTCCACCAGGCTGGTGTTGGCGTCGCTCTCCTGCTTGTCAGTCTCAGTCAGCGGCTCCTGCGAGAGAAAGTCCTGGATCTTCTGCAGCTTCAGCGTGCGCACGGCCACTTCGTCCGAGCAGCGGCGCTTGGCGGCCGCAGGGGCTGCAGGGGCCGGGCCGTTGGTGTTGCCCGTGCGGCGCCACTGGCTCAGCACGTCCATGAACCGCTGAGACGAGGAAAGAGGCACCTCCTCCTCCTCTGCTGACGGCTTGTCCACGCTCACATTGTGCAGGGCGTAGGTGGCCGGAATGCTGCCGAAAGTGTTCATCAAGGATTTTTTAAGGGCCAGCAGCAGGATCTTCTCGTGGGTGAGCAGAAGCTGCCGCTTGTCGGGCGTCAGGTTGACGTCCACGTCGGCGCGCCCGGTCACAATGTTGAGGTACACAAACGGCTGCTGCTGGACGTTGTAGCGATGGTAGAAGTCGTTCACAACCTTCGAGATCTGCAGGGACATAAGGACAATCAGTGGAAGTCCAGGAAACTCTGTAAATGCCTCACGTTCTTCAGGTCGCAGGGCCGCGCGTTGACGAAGAAAAACTGGCGGTCCTTGGCGGAGCGCCCGGCTCCGTGCTTGCAGCTGGATATGAACCCTTCCAGCTGGAAGTCCGCCTGGTTGAGACGCTCCACGTCCTCGGCACTGAACTGCGTGCTGCTGAGGTCCCCGGCCGCCTCGCGCAGGCTTTCCTCGGTCAAAGCCGAGCCGCCCTCGAAGGGCGACTTGAGCGGCAATATGTCGGCCAGCTGGCGGGCCCCGAACACAGCGGAGATGTTGGCCAGCACGTCCTTGGCGCCGTGGGTCTGGAGGACCACCGAGCTGGCGCCCTTGGCCGATTGATTGGTGCAGAGCAGACGGACGCCGGTGGACACCAGGCAGTAGGCCTGCAGGATCTGGCACATCTTGGTGAACTCCTTCTTGATGTTGCGGCTGAAGTCGCGCCGCCGCACGGGCAGAGTGGCGAACAGGTTGGTCAGGGTGACGGTGGTGCCTACGCTGCGGGCGCAGGGCCTGCGCTTCTTGACTTTGCCCTCGTGGTCGAGCTCCAGGCGCACAGCTGGGGAGCGCCAAACCTTAATAAGGAACTAGGAGACTACTTTCCGTTCTTACCCACATCGGTGGAGGCGTGGCGCGTCTGGATTACCATGTCGGAAAGGGCGCATAGGGAGCTGAGGGCCTCGCCCCGGAAGCCGAAGGTTTCCACGCCCAGCAGGTCCACGAACTCCCTCAGCTTCGAGGTATGGTACTTGGCAGCTGGGGGGTATAAATTTGAGGTGGGAATCTCTTGGGATTCGGGAGCCGGCTTACTCATGCCCTCGAGGTTGTGTTCCTCGACGCCGCTGCCGTTGTCGGCCACTTCGACGCTGTCCTTGCCGTGCTCGCGCAGCTTGACCTCTACCAAGGTGGCGCCTGCATCTAGGGCATTCTCCACGAGCTCTTTGACGGCCACTGCCAGGCTGAGCACCACCTGGAGGAATGGGCAACTCAGAATTAAAAGGATTTTGGTTGGGACTTCTGTACTCACTTGGCCCGAGCAGATTTTGTGCACGGTGTCCTTGGCAATGGGCTTTATTTGCTTGGACGGCGCTGTGGTGGCCGCTGGCAGCGGCTCCTCCTCGCTGGCATCCATGGGAAGTAAGAAATAAGAAAATTTACAGGACTTTCGGGCGTTCGCGCCTCTTTGAGCGGCGCGCAATGAAAACAGCTGACAGAGTTGCCATCACGTAGAAAATGATTTTATAGTTTCATACAATTTGCTTACAAGCTGAGCTGTTTTTAAGCCTTTGAGTGCTTAAATCGCTAGTTTAATTTAATTTATAATAAAAGGTTGGATTGCCCAGTCTAATTCTATTAGGCACGGGTTTCTCAAAAAGAATGGTCACCCTGTCAAATTCTACCCTTGTCGGCCACTTGGAACTGGTTCAGTGGAGAGTATGGTCACCCTAAAAACGCCGCGCTTTTCAAATTCTTGCCCTGCCGATTTTTAGTGTTATTTTTTTTGATTCTTCGTTTTAGTAATTTTTGTGGTAAAAAACTTTTATTGATATAACGGTTACAGGTTGCAAAAATGGTCCTAACGTACAATTTTGTCTAGATAATAACTTTGCATAATCAAAAGCAAACAAGAATTCTAAAGTCCTTAACGAAATGTGATGATTTGTCAGCTGAAATGTGGCGGGCAGTGTGTGTGCGTGTGTGTGTGTGTGTATTTGCCAGGAGGGAAATTGAAGCCTAAATCTAAATTTAGCTGGTTGAAGCCACAGGGTCCATTCTTCTAACTAAATTGCGTCGCGTCCTATTTGCTTTTGTCATTGGCGATCTTCTCCAGCTTCTCGGTGATCTTGTTGATGTCCAGCTCCTTGGCCACCTTCACGTACATGGTCTTCCGCACCTCATGGAAGCCCACCCAGGCGGGCACCTCCTTGGCCAGCAGCTTCAGATGGCTCTCAATGTCCTGCGGGGTCAGGTTTGTGCGGAAACTATTCTGGATCTTCTTGATCACAATCTCGAGGGTCAGCACGCCCTTCCGCTCCGTGATGAACACATTGCGCAGGTGGCGGGCCAGCTCTGGTAGGCGGGAGTACTTGGTGGCCTCCTGGTCCTGCGAGGGCCGCCTGGTCATGGCGTCCAAAGCCTTGGCCGCCTGCTTGGCGCGGATTTTCTCAATCAGCGATTGCGGCAGACCCTTCAGCAGATTCGAGGTGGCCGTCTCAGGCGGCGGGGCCGGGGCAATCGACGTTGATGGCTTTTCTTCTTCCTTGATGGGGGCCGGTGGCTCCGCCTGCGTGGCTGCCTCGGCTGCCTTATCGGCCTCCAATTTGGACTCGTACCGCTGCATGGCCCGCTCCATGGGCGTGGCGCAGTTGAAGAGGTTCCTGGCCGTCGACAGAATGTCCTTGGCCGACGAGTACTTCTCCACATTCGGCGGCTGCGGCAGCGCCGCCCGCTCGATCTCCGCGCAGCTCTCCAAGTCAAAGTCCGGATGCCAGCGGGTCACCTTGTCCTTGTCGATCCTCAGCGGCGGATCCAGCGACCTTATAAACTTGTCATGATCCTCCTTCACCCGCTCCAGCAGCAGGCTCTGGAAGCGCTTCAGCCGGCCCGTCATCACGTGTGGATTCATGGACGTCGACAAGGCCGACGCGAGCACATCGTCTTCATTGATCTTGTGGGCCTGCGGCTTCTCCGCCGCCGGCTCCACATTCGGGCTCACCACCAGCTGGAAGTAATCCGCCTTCGACACGGACCCAAAGTTCCTCATCTTCATCTGCGAGAAGATAAAGGCCTCCGGGTACAAATGCTTGATCTGGGCCAGGTGGGCCTCCGTGAAGTTCTTCCTCAGCATCCGCTGGACTGCCGGCTTCAGCTTCTTGAATGTGATGCACTCCTTGCGGTTGTGGAACATGGCCACCACCGAGTCCAGGCCCTTGAAGATCTCGATGAGGTGGCGGTATTTGTAGGGCAAGGGCAGTTGGCCGGCTTTGCTGGTCTCGGCCAGGCTCATGAAGCGCTGGTAGGCTGGCGGCACCACCAGCTTCACCGGGGAGCCATCCTTGGCCGGGCTGAACAGCAG